>JAVTVY010020282.1:0-80245 GCA_036873755.1 Hanleya hanleyi
GGTTTGCGCCCAGTCTTGAAGATGTCCTTGAACGCCGCTATGAGATTCGCCCCCTTTTTCGTCCGGATGGGTACCACCCACGCATACTTTGACAGGATATCGATGCACGTCAAGATATACCGATTCCCATCGTTATGTTTGGCAAAGGCGCTCATATCGACCAAATCCGCTTGCCATTGGGCATCTAGTCCTCCCACGATGACCCGGCTCCGTAGAAACTGGCGGCAGGCAGCTCGATGTAAGGTATAGGTGTCTTGTTTTTTAACCAATCTCGGACTTGGGTACGTTGTATCCCCTGGGGTTTGGCCGCTCGATAGAGAGCCGACAATGCACTATAGGCCGCCGGACTGTCAGGACTGTAGTATAAGTTATCCAACACCTTCTCCCAGCGCTTTATGGTGACAAAATGATAATGGACCCGGGGAGTATGGTGTATTTATAACGAGGTCTGATGTTCGGGTTCTACCACCGTTGTATATATCCTAGGTTGACTGAGTCTAGCCGGGTAGTCTATAGCCTCGTCGTCTGGCTCCGCTTCATTGCTAGGTTTGATCATTTGTTCATTGGGATTCGCATTGTCCATGGTAAATGACCAGTCCAACTCGTCTGATGACCACTCTCCCTCCGTAAGCACTTGATCCACATCTCTCACAGCATCTTCCAATGCAGACCATAGAACTGGGTGAAGAAGGGGCCGCGTCGGACGTACACATCGTGATACAAGTGGATGAGGTCGCCGTCCAGTTCACCAGACAACACCCGTTTGAATTTGATCCAGCCCTCCCGGGACAGACAAATGTGAGCCGGGCACGGTTGTGTAGGGTCAGCATCACAGATGTCTCCCACCTCCTCCATGATATCGACCTTATCCGCATAGACGTGCAGGAAGACCTTGGGTGTCAAGCTGAGAAACGCCCGCATTATATGCTCCGTCATGGTCAGTACGTGAATGGTACAAGATTTGACTGTCTCTCGTATTTATAGGGATGAAAAGTTTATGACGTCAGAACATGGTGCATTATGGGTTTGCAACATGAAACGTACACCCCAAATTATCTATGAATATCTGGCGCGGGGTCACAGTTCCTTTCCGGATGCTTTCATTTGGGTTCCGATGCCGTACCGGCCTGCGTTGTATGGATGCAATTGTCACTGGGCTGACTGAGTCTAGCCGGATAATCAGTGGCATCGTCGTATGGTTCATTGCTAGAAATTTGTTCATTGGGTTCTGCTGCCGCTTCACTCAGGGTACGAGCCCACCCCAACTGATCAGCTGACCGCTCGTCCGGTGTAAACAGCTGGTCCACAATAGGCACCACTTTCTCGAAGGCTGTCCACAGATCGGGGTTTAGGGTGAAGCCTCGCGTAGGGTCCTGGTAACGGAACAGGCGTGGGAATAAGGGTCCACGGTGTACGTATATGGCATTGTCTATGTGGATGAGGTTTCCGTCGAGCTCACCGCTCAACAACCGTTTAAATTTGGTCCAGCCGTCACGGTGTAGCGTAACCGTATTCGATACGGTGTCAGCGCTCGACCAGCAAACATCTCCACGGTCTTCAACGATGGTGACTTTATCGTCATAGACGTGTAACCCCAACTGGGGTGTAAGGGGAAGGATGGCTTGTAGGACTGGTGACATGGTTGACCCAATGACGAACGGTGAATGACACATACTTTGACTGTCTCTCGTATTTATGGACAAGTCCCTCGGTGACATGGTTGACCCAATGATGAACGGTGAATGACGCACACTGTGACTGACCCTCGTATATATCCGTTGCGCATAAGCGCATGTGTGGAGACTCTAAAGAGCCGTTCTTATTCTGTCGTCATTGCCACAGCGTCAGGGTCAATAGGGCAAAAATCATGACGAGGCCAACGAGCCGTCGGAGGTCGTTGCCATCTGCTAACATGAATCGAACCACTGCTCGGTAACCCGTGAGTGAATTACCCACGGTCGCATGCTGTAGAATGCGAGTCGCATAGGGATGGGTCTCCGTCATGGCTCTGCAGCCGTAGGAATGGTGATGTGGGGTGCAGAGGCCGTGTTTTATAAACCCTGTCACGCAGGCGCGTCTATGCGTAGCTCTACGGGGTGTAGTCCGTGATAAGTACTGTTCTGATTGGTTAGTGCAAAAAAGAGAGCAACAACAACAACATCAAAGATTACAGGTGAATCCTTTTATTATCCCAACGTGACCTGCGCACTTCCGGTGATCCCGCATGCGGCCGGAGAAAACCCGCGCGCTGCGTGCTCGCGCAGCCGGGGAAAACCCGCGCATGCGTGCCGCCGGGCCGGGGAAATCCCGGATGTTGAAGAGTATCCGGATGTTGAAAAGGTCCCGGATGTTGAAGAGGTGGCGGATTTTATAGTACATGCATCCCATACATGCGGTGGGAAACCCGAATGTTGAAAGTACATGCATACGGTCTAAGGAAAAACTGGAACTCTTCTGTGTTCGAAGGTAGTTTTAGTGAAACCGGAAGTGACGCCACACACTTGCACAGAACCCACACCACCAAACCACAAACATGGACCCATATGGGGCTTAGTACCCCAAAACACACCCCCACGCACCCGCAAAATGTCTTCTTTCTATACTACGGCCAGACTGCGCATGCCCAGACTATTGAACACGGACGATACATTAGTCCAGTCGGATGCTCCTTCACGAGAGCTTCAAAATAAGACCTCACACGACTTCATCGGACCAATGGTAGCCCATGTCGGCCCCAAAATGTCTATTTCCATACCCTTGGTCTACTGCGCATGCGTAGAATGACGTCAGTTTTACGTCACATCCACCCAGTCGGATGCTTCCTCACGACTGCTTCACAACGATACCTCACTCGACCCCATCAGACCACGAGTGGCCCATGTCGGTCCCAAAACGCTCCTTCCAATACCCTTTTCCCACAATTCCCTGTCTGCGCATGCGCAAAATATTGAACACGGACGACACACTAGTCCAGGAGGATGCTTCTGACTGCTTTACATTGATACCTCACTCGACTCCAGCGGACCACCAGGGACCCACCTAGACCCCAACACGTCTATTTCCATACACTTTGTCTACTGTGCATGCGCAGAATGACGTCAGTTCCACGTCTTACCCACCCCGTCGGATGCTTCTTCACGAATGCTTCACATTGATACCTCATACGACCCCATAGGACCAATAGTGGCCCACCAAGACCCCAAAAACTTCTATTTTCATACCCTTTTCCCACAATTCCCTGTTTGCGCATGCGCAGAATGTTGACAACGGCCGAGAATGTTGATGCCCCCTCACATATGCTTCACACTGATACCTCATACGACTCCATCGGCCCATTAGGGGCTCCCCTAAATCCCAAAGCGTCTATTTCCATACCCTTTGTCTACTGCGCATGCGCAGGATGACGATATTCCAACCCCACACCCACCTCGCCGGATGCTCTTTCACGATTGTTTCACATTGATACCTCATACGACTCCATAGGACCACTAGTGACCCACCTAGACCCCAAAACGTCTATTTCCATAACCTTTGTCTACCGCGCATGCGCAGAATGACGATATTTCAACCCCACATCCAGCCCATCAGATGCGCCTTCACGAATGCTTCACATTGATACCTCATACGACCCAATCGGACCATGCAGCGTATTTGATGTCTGGGGACTACATTTTCTCCGCGGAGGCAGACCGCATCACCGCCAGACTGCATCACAGCGGAGGAATACAAAGGTCACGTGAGCTTGTATCAGAGTTCAAGAGAATAAGCCGCTGCCAAATTGGAAAAGTTTTTACCAAATTTAAGATGGCGGCCAAATTCTGGCAGAGGTCACTTTCCAATCTCCAGCGCCAACTCCTGTATATATAAACCTTGTTCATGCAGATAATAGAATCTGCCATGACATCCGGCCTTGCATGATACAAGTTGGTACCAGGAGGCAAAAGTTTGAAGAGCGATGTTAGTAGTATATAGCATTGATCAACCCTTGCATTGACCTCACTGCGCATGCGCGAGAACAAAAATGTACGGGCTATAGGGTACAGGGTGCACCAGGTATGTGTGTGTGCGCCTGCGTACGATGACGTTACTTCCGAGCAGCGCAGGGTCAAAGGTCACTTCCGGTCACCTGGTCAAAGGTCACTTCCGGTCACGTGACCGAAAGTGCACTCAGAGTTCAAAGGTTAATCGGCCTCCAAAAGCCCTTTATCGCTCGTTAAGGCCCTGAGACGGGCGTTAAGGCGTAAAGATAGGGCGTTAAGGTATTGAGACGGGCGTTAAGGCGTAACGACGGGTGTTGACGGGCGTTAAGGCGTAACGACGGGCGTTGACGGGCGTCACTGCATTTCGATGTATTGGTGGCAATTTCATGAAAATCAGGGCTTCTGAGCTAGTTCACCAGGGCGTTGAAGCGCTAAGCTAAGCGTTGACGGGCGTTACTGTCTATAAAAGCAAGTGTATTGCCAAAACACGCACAGTCGACGTTCAACCATCAATATGGCTTATACTTGCTCTGAGTGCCAACGCACGTTCACCAGACGTTACGATATGATGCGACACGAGAAAAATGTACATGAGATTGAAGACTCCGAGGCACAAGAAGCCGATACAGAAATTGATGAGAGTCTATCTACTGATAAGGACAGCTTGACCTCAGATAGTCGGCCTACATCCCAGGAAAGTGAGATTGCTGAGAGTCTATATACTGATACGGAGAGCTTGACCTCAGATAGTCAGCCTACATACCAGGAAAGTGAGGCAGAACCTACCTTCTGGGATCGTATTGTGACAGCAGCTATCAATACTCATGCTGCAGCGATCGAGGACGCCGGACAGGATAACTTACAACAGGGGTACTCCCAAATGCGCCCCTGCATCAGGAAAACAGCCATGGCGATCTATGAACAGTATACCTTACTACCGCTTGAAATGAAAGGCGACCCCACGCACAGGTCCATCATGAAGACCAAGCGTCACTTGGAAGAGGATATAGGGCTACCACCCACTGAGGCCCTGGAAAATGCGATCAGGATGCGCAAACAACTCTTTCAGGACATGCTGCCCGAACAATATCCAGGCCTGCCCGACGATGATTAGGTCACACCAAGCAAAGACGAAAGTTTCTGAAACGGCGACTTCTGATTGGACAAGAGCAGCCGAGAATACATCTAACGCAGTAACGGGCAAGAACGAATATGACTGATACAGCGCCAAATGGCGGCCTCTGATTGGACAAGAGTCTTCTTGTATTGTAAACATACCCAACGCGGCTCCCCCAGCGTGGATATGATGTACTGGAGGGGAGAATAAACCATATGAAAAAAAACACATGTTGTTGTTGTTCCCTCATCTCTCATCCTTGTTTTTCTTTCATCTGTGTAAATCATGGCGTCAAGGCGTTATGCTAGGGCGTTAAGGCGTAACGACGGACGTTAAGGCGTAACGACGGGCGTTGAGGCGTAACGACGGGCGTTAAGGCGTAACGACGGGAGCTCGGAGCTCGGGGATGGAGTAGTCGGGAGCTCGGAGCTCGGGGATGAGGCAGGCAGGAGCTCGGAGCTCGGGGCCCCAAAATTGTTGCTTTCTATACTACTCCTAAATGTAAGATGAGGACGCGGATGTAAAACTGATACCCCACACGGTCCATTCGACCAGGTATGGGCCCTCAATCACTCAACAAACCTCCACGAATCCCCAGAATGCCTGCTTTCTATACTACGGCCAGCGCAAAATGATGAAAACGGACGATACATTAGTCCAGTCGGATCCTACTCACAAACAAAAATTACCACCCCCCATACCCCATACAGGCATTTTCCCATATATTGTATAATACAAGCCCCTATTGTAGAGGTAAAGTCCGTGTTCCGCTTTTTATATTTTCGGGGACAAATCCGCATTTTACATGCACCCACCCATGACTTGATAGGCAGACCAGGGACCGATATTCGCCCTTTGGGACAGGGTTGATAGGAGTTTTCCCCTATTGTAGGGGTAAAGTCCGTGTTCCGCTTTTTATATTTTCGGGACAAATCCTAAATCTACATGCACCCACTCCCCCACCCTACCTCTCTCAGCAGGCCCCGATAAGCCAGGGACCGATATGATAGGATTGATAGGGTTTTCCTCTATTGTAGGGGTAAAGTCCGTGTTCCGCATTTTATATTTTCGGGGGAAAATCCTAATTTTACATGCACCCACCCCATTAACTTGATAGGCAGGCCCAGATAAGCCCGGGCACCGATATTAGCCCTTTTGGCTAGAGTTGATAGGGGTTTTCCCCTATTTTAGGGGTAAAGTCCGTGTTCCGCTTTTGATATTTTCGGGAAAAAATCCTAATTTTACATGCACCCATGTCCAGGCGGAGGCGCCCTCACATAGGCTTCACATTGATACTCATCGGCCCATTAGGGACCCCTTTCGATCCCAAAACGTCTATTTCCATACCCTTTGTCTACTGCGCATGCGCAGAATGACGATATCCCGACCCCACACGCACCCCATCGGATGCTCCTTCAGGAATGCTTCACATTGATACCTCATACGACTCCATCGCACCATTAGGGGCTCCCCTAGATCCCAAAACGTCTATTCCACACCCTTGGTCTACCGCGCATGCGCAGAATGACGATATTCCAACCCCACACCCAGCCCATCCGATGCCCCCTCACATAGGCTTCACATTGATACCTCACTCGACCCAATCGGTCCACTAGCGGTCCCTACAGTTTGCCGAACATTCTCACGAAACCCCACGGTTTTGGGACTACTTTCGATCCGCGGAGGCAGACCGCATCACCGCATCACCGCGGAGGAATACATGCCCCCAAGGTCACGCCCCATTCACCCAGCCCGGAAGTGACGTAATACTTGCGCACAACACTTCTGCGCACACCGCCCCAATACCGCCACATTTTTGTTCTCGCGCATGCGCAGTGAGGTCAATGCGAGGGTTAATCAATGCTATATACTACTGATGTTGAATAACGGTTGAGATACAATAGTGCGAGGTTGAAATACGAAAAATTGAGATCATTTTCGCAAACTTATATATAGACACCGGTTTTTCGTATCTACCTATAGCTCTTTCGTACCTAAACTTCCTCTTTCTGACCTAAACATATCTATTTCGATTCTTCGTTTATTCGAGAGAAATACTGAAAATGTAGACCCAATGAACAATTTGTTTAAATTAAGTCCATACAGTCGAGGCTACTTTAACGGTGCACTACTTTAGGTTCACGGTAGAACCCGCGATATCCTAATAGAATTAAGTGTTCCAATTGAACATCTTCTTGAGAAGAATGGACTTGAACTCTCGTTCGTGTATTATTTCCTAATCCACCCTTTGTTGTACATGCAAGCTTGCCCGGCGCACACGAGCGCATGAAATCGCAAGCAACAAGATATTTGGACGCCGGCGATTTGGATCCCTGTTCTGCTTTGCCCGCACACGAAGCGACAGTGTTGCAACTCTGTATGAGCTGCCCTTGCGAAACAGTGGTAAAATGACCACTCATGTATCATCACATGATATCCACCTCGCTTTTGATTGGCTGAAGTTTGCGGCAACAGGATAAACAGTTTCCCGTTCACCGCACACGAGCAACTTCTGTCGCCGGCGCAAATTTATCCGGAGATTCTTTCGACGAAATATTAAACACGCTGAAACTTTGGATCCTGTTGCTCGCGACAAAATATCCGGTTTCCACTTCCCCACACACGGGACGATTTTCAGTCGCACGCGTTCAAATATCCTGCTGCTTGCGATTTCATGCGCTCGTGTGTGCCAAGCAACGACTCCGCTGTCGAATTCAGTTGCATGCAGAACCGATATGCTGGCCTGTTCTCAACTCCAGAGATCGGTGTGTTATATATATATATGTTTGCTAAAGTTTGGAAGCAGGAGGTACATGCTTCATCAATAACTTCCCACCGATTCTCCAGCTATCACACACATCGTCGCGACATTTCCCATCGGTGACAGAAGAATGGGGAATAGACACCGGCGCTAGTAGGGGCATTCACTATCCTACTTAACAGGAGCAGCAACGCAGATATCCTACAATTTTCTAATAAAGGGTCAGCTATACTACATGTATAATGGACTATTGGCGACTCATACGGGTTGTCTCCTTCGTCTTATGTTAGGTTCGAACAAACAGTGATGGTGAGACCATTTACCCCGAACTCGTAATTAGCACAAGCTCATCCCAGCTAAAACAGCCGCTGCCTGGGGTCTTACATAAAATACAGTTTCCAGGAGCATCCGCGAGATGAGATTGGTTGGGCTTATCACTGGGTAAATTCCCATTCAACACAGTACCAGTTTGTCAAATTATACAGCATGTTGTACGGTAGACAAGAGAAGAAAAAGCCCAAGGAAAATTGTGAAGTATATGATAGGTGATAGGTGACAGGTTATACCATATTAGTAATGTTTAACCATCAGAAAACCTATGGAACAAATTTGTGGCTTAGGCCATCGTCGGTACAGTCTCACCTTCTACAAGGAGCATGAGGAGGGATTACCCCTATTTGATGACGAGCGTTATGTGCTTACATGATGGCGTGTATACCTTGGCGTGCGACATCGCTGGATCTATATCAGTGTCTACTTTACGCTACCCAAAACTTATCACGACATATACGTACATATGACTAATATCAGAAGTGGACATCCACTTCTGCTAATATATATAAATATCTGTACAGGCGGTGTTCTGTTCATACCTATAAATATGAATGCAGATCTTCGTTGTACGAACCAGTGCTTCCGCATTTTCACCCATGGATGAATGCGTCGTTGCACAGTAGCTCATGTTATGTATATGTCTGAGGATATCGTTACGAATAATATTGTCCTAAGCTTTTATGCCCAACATTGATCACGTCTATATACATCTGGAAATGTAGTACATTCTTCTTTCTAGTTGGTTTCTAGTCTATAATAGCAATTGAGAGTGAATATGATTTAACGTCGCTTTCAACTATATTCCAGTCATATCATGACGTTTGTGTCCTATTCCTTTTCACAACCGGGAACCGTACGGGTAGGGTCATATTCCTAATTAATACCGGGTAATTCTTTTATGGGCGACGGCAGAATATTGAATGTCGAATCTGACGCTGGTTATTGAAGCAACTGGAATTTTGAAGTGATCCTTTTGCCTTCTGTCCAGCAAATAACGAGGGTAAGACTTTCTCTAATACCCCACCTAGACGGGATCGTTGCTTGTGTGTCCACTAAGGGGTGCGGACAGTTCCACTCCGACAATTTCCCACACTTCCATCATTAACCCAGAATATAAAAATGTCATTTACAGTAGAAAATAAAACCCATAAACATACCCAATAATATCTTATTAATTAATTCAATAATATATAATTAATAAAGCGGGAGTGGGCCACTGACAGTCACTTTTCAATCACCCATCATTTGACTCTACAAAAAAGTCAATGTTCTCTTTATATGCTATTCAAGGCATGTACATGTTTGTTATGCAAACATCCTAAATAGAAAATTTTACAAGTAAATTTCTTGTTATTATGCTAAAGCTTACCTCACTTCCACTCTTTGCATTCCTTGTTCCACATGGAATTCTACTGAAGAATTCAAAATAGCACATATTCCAGCCTGCTGGTCACGCGCATGCTCACATCCATACTTGCTTCTTGTTCTGTCAAGCTACACGATCAGCAAGTGTACCTTAGTGGGGACGGCGGGTGGGCATCACTGGAAGTGATGTATATTTTAGCTTAATAAGAAATTTACTTGTAAAATTTTCTAGTTATTTGCGCTGAAAACTTACCTCACTTCCACTCTTTGCATAGAATGCCACAGAAAGAATGGCGGGAAAACTGATACAATCCGTGGAAAGCGATGAAAGTGAGCAGTGTGACTGGTCAGAGTAGAAATCAAAGATCTTCTACCTCGCTGAGGATCCATGAAATCCTACGACAGTAGTAACATATATGTTACCCTGTGGTTTATAGGTAACCACTGCCGCTACTCTGACTTCAAGGTAGAGTCGCATACATGACCCCCCTTCGAAAGGGAACGAAAGGAAAAACACTCACCATAAAACAGGTAATATGTTCGTCCGATCTGTATCTTGCTATCGTGGTGACCTCGGTCCCATAGATACCCCTGTGCTGTTACTAGGGGCCCGATGGAGTAGTGGTCGTCACATATTAATGTCATGTCACGGAGGCAGAAGGATGTACTCGACCTCCAGAAGCACGCCCTGATAATATCAGTCACCGATCTATTAGTCCACAAAGGCCATGATGCCGCTAGCGTCCTAATCTCGTGACCCGAAACGTTTACAAGCGCGGCTTGTCTATCCGTGGAGTACGCTAGTCGAATCGTATTCTTGAACGAACTTGATATAATATTTTTGCTTATTTCTTGTGTGGCTTTAGGATCGAACAGGATAAACAGAAACCTCTTACCTGCCCTACGATCTTCAGTACGATTCAGGTAACACACAAGTGCTCGAGCCGGACACATTAACATGTCAGATTCCAGACCAGACGAAAGGAAATCAGATAACTACAACACATATAAGGGAAGTGGGAAGAGGTGCCGACATACTGACTGCGTCACATGACTTCACAGAATAGTCTTTTGGTTAACCTATTCTAAAGCACATACCAAGAATCTAACGATTCGTGATATGTGTTGTATCTCAGGTACGCTTTTATTGTACCTGTTCATGTGGCAACTTGGATGATATGACCACACGGCCCCTAGCACCGGCATAAGCGGTATTAGATACAAATCTAGAGAGCTATGATGGAAATGCTCTGACAACTCGTATACTGGTAATTGGTGAGCTGTTTCGCTGGGACAACTCGTACATTGGAGACTGGTGAGCTGTATCGTCGTCAGATGTAAATGACGGCATTTATGACGGAATTGTGAACTCTCAAGATATGGTGTCGTAGACAGCTTGATTCCTGGCCACAAACTCAGGAACTGTTGAGAGAATGAATCTGCTCCAGTTGCTAGTGTGTCTGACGTTCCTTCTATCGAGCGCATGCAGCTCTGACACACGAGCTGCCGATGCTAGAGTCAACAAAAACGAAGTTTTATAAGATAACATTTTGATATCAATTGACTCAATTGGCTCGAAAGGTGCCTCCCCTAATTGTCGAACTTCGGCAACTCCGGGGTGACCGACTGACCCGAAATCTTGAACGATTTTGTAAGTGCAGTCAAATTCGGATCAGTCGAAGGATTAATCTCAGTACCTAGAAGAATAGGCTGAGCGATGGCTGCTCTGTAACCGTCTACTGTAGCAGGTACCAATCCCCTATCCTGGAACAGGTACAATATGAACTCTGCTACTTGAGGAATAGTGGCTCTAGATGAATTGATATCCCTCTCTCCACATCAAACATCAAATTACAACACATATAAGGGATGTGGCAAGAGATGACGACATACTGACAGAGTCACATGACCTCACAGTATAGTCTTTCGGTTAACCTATTCTAAAGCACATACCAAGAATCTAACGATTCACGATATGTGTTGTATCTCAGGTACGCTTTTATTGTACCTGTTTATGTGGCAACTTGGATGATATGACCACACGGCCCCTAGCACCGGCATAAGCGGTATTATATACAAATCTAGAGAGCTATGATGGAAATGCTCTGACAACTCGTATATTGGTAATTGGTGAGCTGTTTCGCTGTGACAACTCATATACTGGAGATTGGTGAGCCCACTTTGACTGGTATACAGCGAAAGAGGGCGGTCGAATCGATTGTACCATTCGGCGCCCAACTTCCGCAGAAAATCCCGCCTGCGTAAAGTGTCCTTTGAGCACTTGCAAACGTGGTAGTGGAACAGCTCTGGCTGGCTGTGGAATATCGACGTTCCGGGTTGACATAATAGGTTGCGCCAAACAGGAAGTCGTCTCGGTACATCTACCAACGATCCAGCAAGTCCGGGAACCACGGCCTTGCTGGCCACCACAGAACAATTAGGTATACGACACAAGTGTGTTCGTGGATCTTCCGGAGAACCTTCGCTAGGATAGCTGGAGGAGGGAACGCATATGCTACCATGCCTGACCAGTCCTGCGATAGGGCGTCCACTGCGTATGCCAACGGTTCCGGGACCGGAGACATGAACAGAGGCAGTAGATTGTTGCGCCGAGTGGCGAACAGATCTATGTGTGACATCTCCCAGACATGAGCTATCTGTTTTAGTATGACTGATTGAAGTTGCCACTCTGTGGGAATTATCTGATTCCGTCGTGAAAGCGAGTCCGCTAAGACATTCAGAACTCCCGGGATGTGCCTGGCCAATACTGATATCTTCTGGTCTCAACACAGACCGAAAAAGATTTCCGCTTGGCTTTGTAATTGCGGAGATCTCGTCCCCCCCACCCCTCCCCTGCTTGTTGATGTAGGACCCGACTGATGTGTTGTCCGTAGCAACCAGCAGGTTCTTGTCGGTCAATACGCTCACCCACGTGCGGATGGCATGTGTCACTGCCATAAACTCCAACACGTTTATATGGTACGAGCGTTCCTCGATTGTCCATAACCCGGATATCGACTTGGACTCGAGGTGGGCTCCCCATCCTTCCATAGATGCGTCCCTGAACATGTGATGCGACGGACGAAACGGAAGTAGGGACACACCCGGCATAACGTTGAGTCGATCCAGCCACCACTGGAGGCATTGTTTGGCAAGAGACGTGACAGGTATCCACGGGTTCGACCCATTGTTGATTGAGAAATATCATCAAGGGACGAAGCTGCAGTCGAAGCTGCAGTCGTCCTCTTGGTGTTACGTCCTGTGCTGACGTCCAGAGGCTGACTATCGCAGCAAAGAGTAAAGCCCTGGCTTGAGATAACTTGAGGAACCGGGGTATCTTCGTCGTTATCTTTTGCCAACGATCTTCCGGGGGTTTGGCGAGAGCTAACAGCGTATAGAATTCCATCCCCAGAAAATTGCGCCTTTGCGACGGAGTCAGTTCTGAATTCCCTCCGTGTGGGATGTATCCCAGGGATGTCAGTATCCTTTAGACAAACTGCGTGTCTAGGATTAACTGCTCGTTGCAGGCATTCCTTAGCAGTGAGTCGTCGATATAAAAGTGGTACTTGATACCTAGAGTGTGCAGGAATAGTGCCACTGGTGTAAACACTCGAGTCAACACACAAGGAGAAGTTGAAAGGCAGAACGGAAGTACTTGAATTTGGAAGCGTCGTTTGCCGACCATGAATCTTAAGTACTTCCTGTCCTCTGGATGTATCGGGATATGAAGGTATGCATCCCTTAAATCCAGAGAAGTCAGCCATTCCCCCTGCTTGAGCACCGACCGAATTGACCGGAAAGACTCCATGCGGGAGTGTGGCGGTGGAGTAAGGTAGTCCTTGTTGAGGCGCTTGAGGTTGATAACCATGCGCATCTCGGAAGTGTCTTTCTTCGGGACCAAAAAGATCGGCGAACAGAACCTGGGTGTTTTGTCCCAAACTGGAAGTTCTATGACAGACGCCTTCTCTATCAACTTGTCCACAGAGGATTGTATTGCTCATAGATGAACCGCTCGTAAAAGTATACGAGACGGAAGGGGAACTGCAGTCAAGGGAGGAATCATGTCGAACGATAGGCGATAACCGTATCTGAGTTCGAATGACCCACAATTCCGCCCGGATAATTGTTCAGTTGCGCCAAAACAACTGAAGCCTTCCCCCAACCGGAAGGTCTTGTTGTGGCGAGACTGGAAACGATATGTTTCAGTGTTCCCGCCATACCGGAAGCCACCCGGTATGGCCCGAAACATCACGTATCCTTCTTTGACTGCTTGCGTTTCCCCTTACTCCCCTTCTTATTACTCCAGCCCGATAACTTGGAGTCGTCAGAAGCGGAAGCTTGGCTTAGCTGTTGGCCAGATACACCCTTAGTAGGCTTTGAACCGGAAGCCAGGGTTTTCTTCGCCTTCTTCGTCTTTGGACCCAACCCGGAAGCTGCAGGTCTCCTAGGCGAAGCACCGGAAGCCACGGACCGGTCATGTTCAATTCGAATCATTTCAGGTCTGACCTCGGCCACAGCATCACCAAACAGTAAAGAGGATGCTGTCGATGTTTCTCACAAACTTCTCTTTACAGCTTCCGGTGTGTACTCATGCATAAAAGGAATGTAGGCCCTTCTCCTTAAATACACAAGCATAGAAGACATATAGGCATTGTGTACCAGTAAGTCTTCTACAGCACCGGAAGCTATCTTCTGGTAGTCAAGAACAAGGCTAATACCCTCCTGTAATTGTTCCTGACTCTCCGCGCCCGCCAACGAAAACAGTCCATACTTAATGGCTTTAAGAAACCAGTCCAGATGGTTCGTAATCGCTACTCCTTGACGAACTGTTTCCTCAAGTGTCGCAGTCTGCTTGTTCGTAAAGGGAACATCCGGATTACTAGGCATTTTCGTATTTGGACACAACTACGAAAAATCGTCGTTCACCTCTGCAGACCGGAAGCTGAGTGGTGATTCATGTACGCTGTACGATCGTATATTCGGCTTCTGCACTGGAAACGGACCAGAAGATCCTGCAGGGCGGAAGCGAGCACTTGGTCGTAGCCTGACTGCCCCTTCCTCCTGCGTAGCGAGCTCTGCTAACGTTCTGTGGAACAAATCGCATACAGAGTGGATAGCAGTTGAGGCCGGAAGTGTCTGTTCCCGCCTCGTAACACGAGTTGACTCTTCCGATTCAGTTTCAATATCCCCCGCATGTGGGACCGCAAGCTGCATATTCGGAATTAAGTCATAGATACCCGCATTTAAATCATAGTATTTGCGTGCATCCGGATCAGCATTGGTAGGTTCGTTATATTCGGAGCTACTATCCACTTCCATATCATCCGGGGCTTCCTGCCAGCGAGGAGTCTTTGAAGGGATAAACCCCGTCAAATTTGCTTCCGGTTTGTTAAACTGGTCAGCAAATTACGGAAGCGGTGAAACACCGACCGAAATTTGACTGGTCATCATCTCTCTCAGTTCCTTCATCTCCTTCCGCTGCTGTTCCATTCCGAGAAGAATGGCAGCCAGGGTAGGATCCGTAACTTAAGAGTAAACCGGAAGCTGGGCCTGACGGGGGGTGTTCACACTCTGGAACCTTACGTATGGCCGCGAGCACGGCCACTGTAATGGTCGGTGAACTGGTACTTGAGGTCGTAGACCGGAAGCTCGGACAAGAGAGTGCATCGTTCTAAGCAAACCCGATCTCGTACAGCGAATACGACCGGAAGCAGATACTTGTGCCAAGCCGTGCAAGGGCTGGTACTTTCTCGCGACCGGATGCCACATAATTTGACCTACTTGAGAAGAGTTTTGATACTGCGTCTCAGAGGCAGGCAAACAGTTTGGCATATTATAGGTACCTGTATACATACCCAAACTCTGGCTCGTAGTCATCAACGTCTCGGCAGGGGGACGAGTAGGGCCACCAGAGAAACAGGAAGCAGCCTGGAGAAAGTTAGACGAACCAGTCGTTACTATGTTAGTATTGGTTAGTGAACGACCGGAAAGTCCAGGCCTCAACGGGGTTGAGGATGGCAATCTCACAAGCCCGGGTCCAAATGAAAAGTTGACATTAGGCGCCTCCATAGATTTACCCAAGTTCTCGTAATCATAAGTTATTACCGATTGACAGATCGGCAATGACTGGCTCTCCGACACCGAGCCTGGACACGTTACCGATTTCCCGTCCTTGTCGTCTACAGGCGTCCGCTCGATAGGAAGTTCGACGTCCACTGTCATAGATGTGCCGGACTGGCGCATCAACAAGCCTCCTAGTATCCTCGGTCCCGCTAGAACGAGGAGACATAGCTTCACAGAATCGACGACATTTAGAGACAACTGAGCATTATCAAAACAGGCCAGAGTCCCCGTAATATATGCTTGAAATAGATTCGGGGCCCAAACAATACACTCGTCACACGCACTGTCCAAGGTACATAGAACTCCCTGGCGGGCATGTTGAATGCAAGTCGTATACGGGCTTAGTGCCGCCGCATGAAGAACATGACATTTGAGACGCCATACTGCTTAATAATCGTAAAGAATACTTCCCAAAGGACTTTTTGAAGAATATCAGCCGTTGTAAGGTAATCCGACGGTGATTTTGCTAGAAATTCAACGATTTTCACGGAGCTAGACAAAATGGCTTCTTGAGCTACAGTGCTGCAGAACAAGAAGGAAGTATGGGTGTGAGCATGCACGTGACTAGCAGGCTGGGATATGTGCTATTTTGAATTCTTCAGTGAGATTCTATGTGGAACTAGGAATGCAAAGAGTGGAAGTGAGGAAAGTTTTCAGCGTAAAATAACTACACCTCTTATAATATGCAAAAGAAATATCAAATGTCTTATATATGAATATTCGTACTGCATTTGTCATTCACCATGTGGACTATATTATCATTAAACATTATCTGAAATATAATAATGAACAATATAAATATTCTTAGCTTTTTTCTTCGGAAAATATTGTGGGTTAAAGTCGAAGTGGGGAATTGTCCGAGTGGGGAAATGTCCGATTGGTGAAATGCCGGAGTGGGGAACTGTCCTAGATCCGTCAGCCTTTGACTTTCAACTCTTTAACAGGGAGCTATAATGTGTAATCTGTCTATATGGGTAGATTCGTCTTTCATACAACTGGTTTCAGTGTCTGTCGATTGGATTATCTAATATAATGAGGACGTATTTAAGTTGACATGTATTAGATATTTTGTTTAGGCTCATAATGGTTGAGTGCGTGAATATAATTTAACGTCGCTTTCCACAACATTTCAGCTATATCGCGACGAACCAACCAAGCATCACCCAGCCAAGTTGCGTTCCTGCTACTTCAATACGCGTGGGAGAGGGTTGAACCCAAGTTCCACGATGTTCAAGTTCAAAGGTATCACACATCACTGTCCAATGGAAAGGTTAATCACATTATTTAATGTATTTTTCGGGATACCATTGAATGTAGTAACAAAGAAGGTAAGGTCAGCTGGACAAGAGCCGTTCCTTCTTTTCGCCATCCGAGAAGATGTTCTAATGCAGAGGCTATTGGTGCAGTGATTTGCACCAGATATTAATTTTCAAGCATTTTTGGCAATTATGTGCTGATAGCAAAATACTAACGTAGCGTGCAAGATCTATGGCGCTACGTTTCGTAACTTGTGTCTAATTCCGCTTAACCCGGGGCTAGGGGCCGTATGAACCCATGTACTTCAAGAACCTCATGGTACTCATATGAACAGTCACAATCAAAGCGTGACTGAGATACATCATTCTTTAGATGACGACTTTACAACGAATATTATGGATTAAGAATACTGATCAGCGATACGGATTTGATAGTTTTGGAACATCATGATGTCTTGCCGGCATCATTGAAAACTGTTGACCGCTTCTCTCTTGCAGGAAACAAGCCTATGTTTTTGTATACTACGATTGTCTTTTTGAATTTGGTGCTAATACTGTTATATGGAACAGGGCTTTGGATTATGGACGCGGATAGTATCTAATGGACGACGGCTGGATTATGAATGACGGACTAGACGCTTGTAATTGCTGCACACCCGTTGGACCGCTGACAGCTATGGCAAAAGGAAATAGTACTCAACTTTCACTTTAGTTTGTAACAATTCTTCATCAATGTTGCAGTTTGATCGCCCCCATGTATGTGCAACAATATCAGTCATTGTAACATGTAATGTTAAGTTTTGGAGAGCCAAGAGGAGATAGTATTTTTTGATATCTCCTGTTGGCTCCGAGGACAAAATGGAATAAATAATCGTATTCGCCCAGCACGTGATACCTTGGTACGATTAATATATACCGTAAGAGCTCGAACGGGACACATCAAGTTATCCGCTTCGAGACCAGAGAACAAGAAATCCGCTAAAGCGGGAACCTTAAATTCCCTAGAAGTACTATCGTACAAGGATTGGTTCTTAGCCACGAATTCCGGTATAGTGGGCATCATTACATAAGACCACCTAGAATCGTGTCTAACTTCTCTAATGTCCAGAGCATGCAACTCAGACACTCTGGCCGCTGACGCTAATGCCAATAAAAACGCAGTTTTATAGGACAAAAACTTCAATTCGACGGTGGCTATAGGCTCAAACGGAGGTTCAGAAAGTCTCCGCAGAACTAGCCCCAAATCCCATTTTGGAAGTTCCGGTACAACGGCTTGTCTATCAATCCTAAACGACCTAACTAGGGACGTTAAATTAGGATCAGAAGCAGGATTAATACCAGACAAGGCAGCTCTGTAATCATCAACAGTTGATGGGGTCAAGCCCTTATCCTTCAACAGATATAAGAGGAAGTCTGCTATCTGTTGAACAGAGGCATTACTGGCATCAATGTTTCTTCCAAAACACCACTCTTGGAAGATCTTCCACTTTCCTTGATAGCATGCGGAAGTGGAGCTTCGAGTGGAAGCAGCCATTCTCGGCGTAGCTTCCCCGAGACGGAAGTGGAGCGGCAGTCAAGGCAGGAGCCACTAGGAACTCTAGTGGGCAGCCATACCGAAGGGTATTGACTACCCAAGGGTCCATCCCCAGTTTTAGCCAATTCCGCCAAAACCCCTGTAGTCGTCCCCCTACTGGGAGACTGGGGTCTGGCGGGACCGGAAGTTGTGTCAATTCGAGGTTCTGCCATGTCAACAGATTGACATGGCCCGAATCGTCACCGGCCAGACTGCTGCTTCTTGCCAGAGCGCTTTCCTTTACCGGCTCTGGCCTTGCTGTTGAGAGTTCTGACCAGAGGCCTTTTGCTTCCCCTTCCCCGGAAGTGGAAGCGGCCGCCTTGGTCAGTTTGGTAGGAGGACCGGAAGTGTCGTTAGGCACTCTCTTAGTCCCCACACCACCCGCTCTAGGAACAATAGAAGGCTTAGCCTTGTCTACTTGTTCTCTAAGAGATGGGATAATCCCATTAAACAACAGCGCAGATGCAGGCGATTGTTCTTTTATAGTACGTAGCACTACATCGGGAGCGTAGTTCACAATTGAGGACATATAAGCCGGACGTCTCATGTGAACTAACATCGCCGCATTGAATTCAGACAGCGCTAATGCGTCCACATTAGCTTTAGCTGCTACATTCTGTAGGTCCGCCAGTAATTGCAGATCAGATCTACTACTGGCTGCCAATCAGGATTGCGACAGCTTGCCCAGTACAGTGGATATAGCGGTTAAAAACCAATCCATGTGTGAGGCAATAGCTAGGAATCGTTAGATTCCTGGTATGTGCTTTAGCATAGGTTAACCAGAAGACTATTCTGTGAAGTCATGTGACGCAGTCAGTATGTCGGCACCTCTTCCCAGTTCCCTTATATGTGTTGTAATTGTACCTATAAGAAGTTACCCCCGCTGTGCTATAGTCAAGGACTGATTGCGAGCGACAATCAGTCCCTGTGCACTGCTCACCAGGCCACGGACTGCCTCTGGGCCACCAGAGGGCGATAAATTTGACGTGCTGTCAAAATAGACCGCCTGGGGTGATACAGGATTATCCTTAATGGAATTCTCCCCAATTGTATCAACCCCAACAGACCGTAAAGGCAAACCCACAATATCACCATTCTCTGTTGTTGTAGTGGTCCTCATTCCCGTCTGCGTTTCATCCGTCTCCATGGGGGATTCGCTAGCAGGAACTTCCAACTCAACCGTGACATCCGTGGAAATGCCCGTTTGTCTCGGATAGAGCCCAGTACCTTGATAGGCTTCTTCCTTTTTTCTGTAAATAAATCAGAATTCAAGGTATCCGTGCTGGGCACAAGATTTTTACTAATTAAAGACCGTAGAGGGCCCGACCAGGGACTGCCAACCGGCGCAGGCTTCTTCGTCGTCCCGTTTTCAGTAGTAGTCAGACAAGTCTGACAACTTCCGGGTGATCTTTCCTGACTCGAACATTTGCATGTTAATCTATACAGGGAATGCATGATAGAGGTGGTCATTTTTTTTTCTTGCGGATTTTTCTATGGGGTGTGGCATCTTGTTTTCTTTGTCTCGCGATGGTGAACACGATGGGAGGGGTCTCGAAGTCATGCGGTGAGTTTTTTTTTAGAAGTTCAGGTAGGTCTGGAGCAGTGGACAACATTGGTCACACTGGGAAACCCACTCATGGACATTTGCGGTATGGGGTGTGGCCATTTGTTTTCTTCCTCTCGAGCTGTAGAACACGATGGGAGGGGTCTCGAGGCCATGCGTTGAAATTGTTTGAAAAGTTACTGTGCTCGGGTGGACGTTTTGGAGTCTAGATGGGCCCATAGTGGTCCGATTGGGTCGTGTGAGGTGTCATCGTGCAGCACACGTGGGGGGGCGTCCAACTGGGTGGGTGTGGGGTGGAACCGACGTTATTTTGCGCAATCGCAGTAGAAAAAGGGTATTTGAATGGACGTTTTGGGGTCGAGACGGACCCATAATGGGCGTACTGGGCTGTGAGAGATGTCATCGTGAAGCTCTCATGGAAGAGCATCCGACTTGACTAATGTGTCTTCAATTTTCAACATTCTGCGCATGTGCAGACAGGGAATGGTGGGGAAAATGGGCACTGGAAAGGGAGGTTTTGGAGTCGAGGTGGCCCAATAGTGGTCCGATTGGGCCATATGAGGTGTCATGGTGAAGGTCTCATTCATAGCTGGTTCTAGAAGCTGCACCACCAAGCTTCTTTCAACCCTGTTGACAAGGGCCCTTCAGGAGGTAAAAGCTTTTTGGGAAAGGTATTGCGCCACTATTTCTAAAAACTCGGGCGTTGAACGTATGTGGATATTGAAAATCTCAAAATATCTTACGGAAGAACTTGATACTAAAGGTCACATACCGTACAGACATGTACCCACACCACATGGGATTTCTCGACTCTCTATACTACAATCCCTCATCAGGACCTTATTGACCGTCTAAGTTCATTAATAGTATCTGTGTTCAAGAAATCGTAGATATATTAATGTCGGAAGCCATAAAGCATTCTTTAGCTCTACTACACACAAGAGATGTCATTCATGGGATGTATCTTTGTTTATACAGTGGCTTAAATTTTTCATTAAAAATATCTATGTGAAATTTGGCAACAATATATCAACAGCATATAGGTATTCCAATGGGTACTAATTGTGCATCCCTGTTGGCTGACCTAGATATGTTGTTATGAACATGACTGCCTATATGCAGGCACTTTCCAGGCCATAGCCAAGGGGGGTTTTCTGGGTTGGGGCGAACCCCCCTTTCGGAAATATTATATATTTTTCTCATATAAATGCCCTTATCAAACTGAAGCGAATCTCCTATTTGCCCCTTTTACCATACAGTGAACCCCGTTGTGCCCTTTTGGAGTCCAGGCGAACCACCCCTTAGTAAATCCTGGCTACGGTCCTGCTTTCAAAAGCCGATCCATTCAAAGTCCGTTCCTTCTCATTCACCAATCGCTATATAGACGATCTTCTCGCTGTGGATAATCGCTAAATGAATGGAGGGAGGGAATTTGGCTTAATGTCACACTCAAGTTTGTTTCACTCATATGGTGACAGTCAGTTTGGTTGGTGAGGGAAGCCGGAGTACCCGGAGAGAACCACCGCCCTTTGGCAAGTAACTGACAAACTTTCACCCATGTACCAGCTGGGCTCGAACCCGTGCCGGTTCAGCGGTGCAAGGCTAGCGGTCACCAGCGAACGCTATATAAATGACGCAGTGAAGGATATATGTCCACCTTCACTGGATTTGAAGGAAACTACAGATGGCCCTACAGGCACATCATATTTAGATCTGTATCTCCATAAAAATGAAGCGGGCATTCTCCCTTGTCGACTTTATGACAAAAGAGATGATTACAATTCCGACATCGTAAACTATCCCTTTCTGGACAGTAATATTCCAGTGGACCTGCATATGGCATATCTCGCCTAGTAGCATTTTAATCAATGTCACAAAACATTGTTGCAGAAAATTATAAAACAGGGCTATACCACCAAGCGCCTCCACTCAAAGTTTCTCAAATTTGGCGATACATATCGCATGCCGATAGCAAAATACGAGCGTAGCGTGCAAGATCTATGGCATTACGTTTCGTAACTTGTGTCTAATTCGGCTTATCCCAGGGCTAGGGGCCGTATGAACCCATGTACTTCAAGATCCTCATGGTGCTCATATGAACAGTCACAATCAAAGCGTGACTGAGATACATCATTCTCTAGATGACTTTACAACGATTATTATGGATTAAGAATACTGATCAGCGATACGGATTTGATATTTTTGGAACATCATGTCTTGTCGGCATCATTGAAAACCGTTGACCGCTTCTCTTTTGCAGGAAACTAGCCTATGTTTGTGTATACTATGATTAACACCGAAACTGAAACATTTATTTTTCTGACACTTTACATCATACTGCGAACAAATAAAAACTTTTGGGAAAGTGTTTATTTTGAGACACAGGGTTCAGGCCCGACACGCTCGCTGACCAGAAATGAAAGATGTTGATGTTCCGGTTAATGTCCTCTGCAAAACTCAACAGTGTTGCCGAAGAACACTCGAAGTTCACGAAGAAGATAATGATAACGAAACTCTGAACAGCGCATGTCAGCTGTATGACTTCCGTTATCATGAGAAACACCTCAAATCAGAAGAGATTCTTCGCGGGTAGAATCAAGGAAATATCTATTTCATTTGGATATATATCTCCTGATAAGGGAGAAATACGAGGACTATGTGAGCGGAAACACATCCTATAGCATGTGATGTGCCTCACGTGTGGCGGATCAAGGTTTACAGCTGAGGGCCATAAAATCCTTACACGATTAATGTGCTTAGGTACTATGACTTTGACGGAATATGCCGAGCAGTCGTGAATGGCGCATCTCCAGACTGTGCCGATAACAAGAACCAACTGTTATGTGAACGGTATCAAAAGTGTAGGAAGAGTTGCGTTGACAAGATGACATAATTTACAGTATTTTGAACTGTACAGGGCAATAACACAGTAAGGGAAAATCCTCCGTCAACGGGTCACGGGAAGAGCACACGCGCATCTTCAGACCATATCAGTAATATCCACAAAAAATCATGTGCACCGTATCAAAACTGCAGGAGGATTTGCTCGAACAAAGAGACAGATGGATGGACAGACTTCCGTGGCTATCGCTATATCCCCAGGGCATATATGCCGAGGGGATAAAAATGACAAATCCTGTAATCCTGTATGCTTTAATCCATACTGGACCAACACTAACCCGAAACCAAAATTACTGGTGGATGCATTACCCTAGCTCTCCACTGGTCTCAGCTGTACCCAACGTTTAATATTACAAGGCGTCAGGAGATAGCACAGATGAGCCTTTTACAATGGTCAGAGTGAATGATGTAGAAAAGTTCATCAGTATAGATGTTGTATTTGAGAGGATGTTCCCAGTATGGTAGAAATGTATCTTCATGTCTAAATAGACCAAAACCATAACAAATTTTAATACCTCCTGCAATCACTTGTTAAATTGTCATACAGAGTATATAATAGGAGCCCAAAGCGTGAAGTTTTGTATGTAACCGGATACACCAAATTAAAGCTAAACGACCTGTTCATCAGGCTTCGCCAGTTCAGGGACTTCGTTGGCAATCAAATTGATGTTGTGTTACATGAGGGAGATGGCAGGGTCATTGAATAGTATTATAATGATCCCCACCTGCCAGTGGTCCGCGAAGTGCATTGCATCCTGAGATAGAAGTGGATAAGACGTCATCAGGTTTCAAGTCTACTTGTGTGAGAATGAAGTATGTCAGCTATTTTTAGAGTCGGAAAACGATAGTGATCATCTAATATCTGATGTGTATTCTCTTTATTCACTGATTCTTTGCATTTCATTAATAAATTCATGCATTATAAATGAACAGATAAAGATGCAATAGTAATTAGTTATTCTTATTAACCAAAACATGAATGAGGTATGGTATATCCATCATGACCGACCATGCAATGCAGCAGCCTAGAGCAAATACAGGTGATGTTAAACCATAGAATTATCCAATCACAGGACCATGACATAAAGTGATCAAAATTCATTACATGTACAACAGGTAGTTGACAAGATATAAGAAGAACATACACATTGTATATAAGAGCCTGTAACTGCTGTTAGATCACATCCTGAAGATGACAAATAAATTTTTTTCGAAATATTGAGACTGTCACCATGCGTTTATTAAGTTTATTCGGAGTTACTTTGCTTCTGCATTATACACATTACTACTTCCTGATTTCGTAAATTTTAGGGGATGTCAAGATATGCCAATTTGATCAATTCAAGACTGATTTAATTTTGTCCAAAAACTTGATGAGGGTGATATAATCTAATTAGGTGATTGCATAGTTAGATTGTTACAGTATGCCTTACCATCAGATTGTTCTGGCACAGTGAGAATCGCAGATAAAACAGACCAAGGATCTGGAAGGAACTTCAATGAGCGATACTGGAACTTGGAACTAATACTTAGAGGTTATCCACCGAGTGGGTTTATAATATCAAATTTATTAAATGAGAGTAATAATTATAGGGAAAAGTAGGAAAAAATAAATATTACTACTCGAGTTCAATAAATTTGATATTACAAAGCCACGAGGTGAATATTCTATACATCCCATAAATCATTTCACAGCAATTTTCGAAGGAAACATGTACTTTACGTAGAAAGTTTGTTTGCAACCGAATAAAAGTTGTGCGTATTGATACAAATAAATTTTAGGTCACGACATTCGGCTAGCTGAGCACGGAGGGAAAAAAAGAGAATAGGTGAAAGAAAGTACTCACCAAATCTAGCTCTTTATTCCGACCGAGACAGTAGTATAATAATGCATCATTTACCAACGTGTTGTGTCCGAAATTTATAACAATTACTTAAGAACTGTTATTGAGTCACATTGTACAGGAGAAAAATCAACAAACTTTCAAACAGCTGATCATCGCTTTTCAAAAATAGACGGTGGCCATGGTGATCACGCGCTATCACTGAGATGGTTGAGCTTCACATGTTTTGAACAAAGTCGTACTCAACAGTTGGGATATGTAAAAGAGTTTACAATTCTAGTTCTCATTAGAAAACTGCTGGTAAGGGAACTTGAAATTCAATTCTCACCATTTCGACGGTTAATAAATTTCCGTGTTTGTTTACAATTTTTGCGGCACCTTTATCAATTTTGACAAGATCGCCAATTTTTAGGTTATGGTCGGCCATGTTGAATACACAACTGGAGCAGACGATTCTATAGTAAAGTAGTTCCGGCAGTTGTAGCTTTTCATTGGTTCAAATTCATCAATGAAATCGCCACCAACCAATGAAAATACTCACCCATGGGTGATCCCAAATATATTACATGGCTTTATGCAATGGAATTTTACTGATCAATGGGATAATAACAAATACTAACAGTACAGTTGCAATAATATGTACATACCCAAAAGTAATACAAATATTTAATAAAAAGTTAATGTAAGGGGTGCATTGAAACAATATAAAATGTAAATCTCTATGTTTGCCAGCATACGATGTATATTAAAATACATTGGAAACATATGGTTTAAAAATGCAACACTTTTAACATGGTCATTAAATTCATGTGATACATTTACACAATGTATAAGATATATATTTCAATAATTATGTTTCACCATATATATACGTATGTAAATACATATTCATTTTCTGAAATGAAATAATATTTATTTGTAACCATGTCATTTATGGAATTAAAGCTCCAAATATCAAATTATAACATTTTATTTTAATGGAGTGATAAGCTTTAACATACATATGCAATACAAGTAAATATGCTAGATAGTTTGATGCTAGATTTGAAGCGGAGACTAGATTTGAAGCGGAGACTAGCTCATCTAGCTCTTTCAGCATTGTTCAGTAAAACAACTCACACTGAACTACCGGGAGGAGGATGCTACTCTGGGAGGACAACATCGCAAATCAAATTCTGGGCACCCTCCCTGCATATGCAACATTTAACCTTGTCTACATGAAGAACATACCTTTGGCCAGTGAAACTGGATTCTCTGTTTCTCATACCCTCCCTTACTGATTTTCAATGATAGAAACATAGGAGTATTTGCTATGCTACAGAAAACCTGCCGTCCATGAATGATTCGAGTGCATTTACCTCTCCTCACAACACTGGAGCATTTTACTTGCACTGTAGTGTTTAGGAACTGAATGCCAAAAACAGTCTAGTCCAAAAATGCTCTTCTAGTCTGTACTGAAAATATTATATCCTTAATTTTAATTTTTGGTCTTTCCAGATAATGCCCATCATGCTGACTGTACGGTCATTCTTGTTACTCATGGTAAGCAGGAGATATTTTAGCTCACCATAAATGTGACAGCCGATTCATGAAGATACGTTTTGTGAAACTACGATAGAAATCCAGGCAGCCCTTTAGAATTGTTTTCCATGCAGTACCGGGACTCCTGCAACTGTAGCATGCACGCATTCGATTGCAGAAGTAAATAAGTCAATGAGAGCTCCACATGCAACCAGCCACCACTGCTCTTCCGGCAGGCATGAACGTAACTATCGCACCAAGACTGGAAGCATTTTGAGGAACAGCCCTGTTGATTTATCTGTCCATCCCAATATGTTCTGGTTGGAATTGGATTTAAATCTTTTGTATCAGTATTTGAATCTTAGAATTTTGACTTGGTATGGAAGACATCCAAGCAGTAAACCCTTAATCAAGATTTTTCGCACAGACATTTCTCTCACAGTTATATATTGGAAATGATAAATTAGAGTCCTCTGTTTTTTCCATTATCAGTACAACAGTAGTTGAATGCCGTTTACCAGTAACATATGAAATAATTCCCCTTGATGAGACATATTTACATTTTCTCAAATCTTTTTTTTCAGTACCCATATACCAGCATAAAATCTTTTTATCAATATCACTATCAAATTACAATTATTTCAAAGGCCCTTCTCTGACAGGCAATTACATATTCCCAGTTGAATATAGGACTTCAATAACCCTTCCACTTGACTTTCTGACAATTGATTATCATATATTCACAGTCAACACTTTGTTTTCTCGCCTGGCTCTCTCGGCAGCAAACACCAAGAGATGACTTCTCAGCGATTCTTCGGCACCAGTGGATAGTAAGCTTGCATCATTATTCTGAAAAGATGAACACAGCAACAATGATATATATCCATTCCACTCTTCTGAAACATATAACATAACTGTGCTAGTGCCAGCCATTCCTGCAAAAATACAGTAACAAACTAAGGAAATGCTGTATTGGTTATAATTCTTTGAAAACTTCTTGAAATATTAGACTATTCGACTTTGTGAGAGAATGTGTTATCCTCTGTGTAAATAAGTGCTCATTATTCTGATTGAACTCAATAATTTAATTGTCCACCACACTGCAGGGCTGTTTGGGGCAGCTCCAGTGAGTTGAAGGGTTACCTCTACTGCATTAATGAAGGACTCCATTGTGTGAAAATCCGCTCCTCCATGTCCAGTGAGGACACCAGGGGGTACTTCATCCCTTGGCATATGCTTCACTAAACAGAGGATCAAAACAATAAATCTTTAACATTATAAGACAAGATTTTATAATAATATATAAATGGCACAAAAGTTATTGTTTATGGAAGTAAAGTCTGTATACCTTGGCTCGCCAGTCCTGGTGTGTATCCACTTTATATGATAAACTCACTAATAAATCCAGCACAGAAAGCACATTATCCTACCCAAAACTATATGATTATATTGATGAGAATGACAGCTTGATGAAATGATACATATACAGGATGATCCTACCAACATAGTAGTTCCTCCTACACTAAATTTAGTGTGTAAATACAGTGAATGGATTATTACACCATTTATCGTAAAAACTTGTGAATAGAAATGTGATTAATACGATCAGAACTGAACCATCTTGTAACATCCCCTTCTTGACATGGAACCAAGAGTGCATTGTATTACCAAATTTCTGATCACAAAGATCAGCCAATCATTAGCTAAAATATAATTAATAAGCGAGAAACAAATCCATACTAACATCCCATTAATAATGACAAAGGATGGAAAAGAAGTGAATTCAGACAGACATACCTGTTTTCCTAGTTCTGAAGTCGTAATGGTAGACCGGACCTTTGAAATTACAAGTAATTTCTCCCTGTGTCCAAGGTTGTGAGAGGAAGAACAAGAATAATAACATCATGTTATTTCATGCATCCAATATATTTCCTCTCCATAAACGCAGTTTCATCACACACTAAAATTCCCCCACAGGTGGTTTAAGTGCTGATATGCCTCTCTCTATATCAATTACAGAGAAATCTTAGAATACGCACACATGAAAAAAAAAACTAGAGCCTTAGGCACTGAAACGGGGCTATTTAAATGTAAAATAGGCTGTTGGAATAATTCCACTAACTCTTTGATGTTCAGTCCCCATGGCCAAGAGCCATACAATTTGTAGTCTCACACATTTCTCTCAACAAGGTACTAGGTACACCCCTAGTTTGGAAGGTTACAAATTCTGACAATGGTTGTATGCAGACTGCTTATATCTAAAGTTTGGAGTTTGACCCTATCAATTAACCCTATCAGCTAAGTGAACCAAGCCATTGACCTAGGTCATGCATGTGTCATGCATGTGTTTATGCTCTAAATGGTATAGAGGGTCTGGTGGAGGGAATGTTTATGTGATAGTTCCCAAGTTACATACCGTGTATACAATTTCTGCAAGAATGGAAGCCTAGAAAATTAGAATTTCTTGCCAACATGGCAAACATATGATAAGTCTGCCTTAAACTATTTTCTTCTGTATTTGTTAAGTGTTCTAAATAAAGTTTTTATCAACCAGTGATTTATGACATCCTTTCAGGAAAACACTCTAAGTCAACCTCTGAATAGTATCCATTTTGTATTCATGCTCTAAATCAGGAAATCTCTGTGAAAATGACATATGAACATATATAAGAATAGCAGAAATTTTTTAACTTCACTAATATAGACCAGGTGAAACAAAATCTAGCAAAAATAGTTGACCAAACTATCTGCAGTAGCTGAATAACATGAGGACTCTTTTCTTCTGCTCTTCCTCTCAAGCCTAAAGCGGTTAAATAAACACCCTGGCAACGTTACCAAATGTGCTCAAGTTTTTCCTGACTACAATACAGGACCATTAGTCCCTATGGGACTAAATCGCCCCATGAAAATGGAATCCCATCAAAACCGACCAGAATCGTTGGCCCACTTTGCCTCGCGCTACCATAAACATGAGGCACCAGAGGTGCTACAACTCCTCAGCCCCTTAACAGTCTAGACCAAGACATTTTTATGGGTGTAGAAGTTTGGCTAAATAGCAGTGAGTTATGGCATGCGAAATGCAAACCCAAGCCACAACTCAGACAGATGAATGGATGGATACACTGACACACGGACAGACAGACAGTTGGAATCCAGTATACCCTCAACTATGTACAGGGGCATAAAAAGTGACAAGGTATCCACATATCTACGGGGGGGGGGGGGAAACATGTACAGTTGTGATCTTATTGCCCTGGCCTGAAACTAAGTGTTGGACGGGTCTTTTGTCCATTTGTCCTGTTTATCTGTCGCCCCATATCCTGTCAAGCAGTTGATGTTAACGGGAAACAAACTATTATTAAAAAATATTCACAATATTATTATGTCTCCCCCAACTATGTTGGGGGGAGACATCTAGTGTTTGTGCTGTCTGGCCGTCCCCTGTCCGTCCCCTTTTCTTGTCTTCTTGTCAAGGTTTCTCGAGAACTACTGGACGGAATTTCACCAAACTTGGATGGAAGCTTCATTGGGATGGCCCCCTCATTTGATTAGGTAACTTTTGGTGTGTGTGCGTGCATTCATCCGTGTGCGGTGTCCGTCTGTCCCCGTTGTCATTGGGATAGCCCCCTCATTTGGTTAGGTTTTCGTGTGTGGGTGTGTGTGTGCATTCATCAGTGTCCATTGTCCATCCGTCATGTCCGTCCATCCATCTAATTGTACATGTATATGCAGAAAGACCTTGTCTGCAAGATATCTGGAGAACTACTTGACGGAATTTCACCAAACTAGGATGGAAGCTTCATTGGGATAGCCCCCTCATCTGATTAGGTGTTGGTGTGTGTGCGAGCATTCATTCATGTCTGTCTGTCGATCTACTTGTACATGTATATACAGGCCTTGTCAGCAAGATATCTGGAGAACTACCTGACGGAATTTCACCGAACTTGGATGAAGCTTCATTGCTATAGAGTCCTCATCTGATTAGGTTTTGGTATGCATGCATGCGTTCATCCGGGTCTGTTGTCCGTCCGCCTGTCCATCTACTTCAACATGTATAGACAGGCATTGTCTGTAAGATATCTGGAGAACTACTGGACGGAACTTCACCAGACTTGGATGGAATCTTTATTGGAATGGCCTCCACATCTGATTATGTTTTGGTGTGCGCGCATGCATCCATCTGTTTCTGATGTCTATCTTTGTTACATGTATGTACAGGACTACTCTTGTCTACAAGATATTTGGAGAACTACTGGATGAAATTTCACCAAACTTGGATGGAAGCTTCATTGAAATGTGATCTAATTAACTTTTGGTGTGTGCTAGTGCTTGCATGTGTGGGCTCATGCAAAACTTGCTTGTCTGTCTGTGTCCAATTTTTGTTCGATCCATATCTTGGAAACTACTGAAGGCAGATGCATAAAACTTCTATACAGTACAGTATGTATATTAGGTGTGCTTCTTGTATGTTTTGCATCTTTCCTATATTGTGATCAATTTTGAAATAATTGATGCTTCACAATTACATGTATTTCACATTGGTTGGATGCTGTAGGTGTCGGCAATCCACTCATTGCTATATAAATCCCGACTCCTCACTGGGCTACTGCAACAATGAAAATCGCCTCTTCGTAATTAACATTTTTAGATGCGCAGCTTTGTTTAGGATACTTATTGCTACATCCATTTTTAACACTTTTCCTTAAATAATGTGCCCACTCAAGGCAAGGTGGGAGATTGGGGGGAGACGTATGTTTTTGCTTAAAAAAACAACCAGCATAGGCTTCATGCAGGAGCGGCAACCCAAGGGTCAAAGCGGAACCTCTAGTTCACAATTCAACCCCTGTTTTATATATGTTTAAGAAAAAAAAATATAATTTTTTTAAATGTTACACATGGCCCATGGGATGAAGAAATAACTACAACCGGCTAGAGTTACCGAGCTGTATCACGATGGGATAGGATTTTTGGGTGATTATCGGAGCCAGTTCATTCCACGGTATCTCTATGTAATTCGTGCATTTTTATTCTGAAATTTGAAGGAAATCTATTCGGAGTCAAAACAAACCTCCAATACCTCACAAGAGTCACATGTTATTTTCATAGTGCCTAGTCACAATGTTACAACATTGCAAGCCCAACGTCATTGAGCTTTGAAAAAAAAACCCCAAAAAACCCCACGTGAGGTATTAGAGATTTTCTTTGATCCTGAACAGATTTCCTTCAAATTTCAGAATAAAAATGCACAAATTACATATAGATACTGTGGAGAATTTCACTTCTCTAAAAACATGAAGCTGCGCTATCGAAACCCCTCGGCTCTGAACCCCAGCTATTATAATGTAAGGGTGTCTCTACCAATTGATTGGCTTGTGGGAAGAAATATTTACCCCTGGTATTGTAAGTGTACTTTCTTTGAAAAAAAAGAAAAGTTTTCCTCCCCTTAAATTAATTTGTTTCTGGAATAAATTGAAAGAGCTCAGTGCTGTAACTTAACTTTTTGGACAACCTGCAGTCAGGGCAGGCTCCAGCCTGAATCAGCCTGCCCCCTTTTTGGACTGCCTGCAATCAGGGCAGGCTCCAGCCTAAATCAGCCTGCCCACAATGAAGACTGCCTGGCCCGCACCCCAGCGTTTCACTCGAATAGTACATGTACTGTATTAATTCAAGTAACAATTAAAATCTATTTTCCGACAATTGTGTTTTGTTGTTATTGCCGCTGTAACGTGTTCTACAGCATAACAGAACTTGGAGCTGAGTAAGGTCTTAGAATCTTTGAGATAAGCAATGTTAATAGAGATAAATCTTTTATAAAGACTAAAAAGTTTTCCAAAGCAATTTTCTCAGATTTTTTCTGTTGAAGATTTATGTTAATCTAAGAAACTATGCTATCTCTGGAATTCTAAGAGCTTAACCAGTTTGCCTTAACTAAGCTAATACTGAGTAATAATTTAAAAAAAAATCCACCACACAGTTTACACATGGATTGGTTTATATCATTCATTTTATTTATGGTATTAAAACCCAACAATGTTACCACTCCAATTACCATTGTGTCAAATAATGTAAATTAATCTCATTGAAATACGGTACTTCTTAATCACAGCAAAATGTTTTCAAGAACAAGATTTTATCATTGAACACAACATTCTCACATGTAAATTATAATCTCATTAAATTCACTGACCCGTACAGAAAACTTTTATCTTGGCGGTCCTTATCTGTCGGGTCAAGCTTTACTTTCTCATATGACCGACATAAGCAGATAAGTTACACACAATGACGTTTTGCCCGTCTGATCCTTTGATTTCATCCGACCACGGAAATTCATCTCGCCATGAAGGCACGAAGGTTCGTTTGCGTTTTTCTCTGTCATATAGTCTATTGCGCTCGGACGATGTTCCAGTGTTTGTTGTTTTGTTTGTTGGCGAATAGTTCGTCAAAAACTTGTGCATCTGGCAGGAAATGGCGGCCAATACGTGCCCTCTCCACGAAGCGTCTTTTATCGCGTGATCGTATACAGTTGAGCTATCCGTGGTAGATAATCGAATCATGGAGAATATATCCTTGGATACGGAGAACGATGGGAGCTCTTCTATGTGGAGGTGAATATCGACATACTCCAAGCGCGACGATAACGGGAAACTTAACATAAACGACGATGATTTAGGTAGAATTGTTGACCAATACATGATAGACAAACAAGTGCATCATGCCCGCCATTAAATAATAGACAAGTGAGTGATAATAAAGTGCATGCCCGCACGGGCAGGAGTATCGAAAGTACGGCATGCCCGCACATTTTTTTGCCTGCATTTGCATGCGGGCAGGCGTTAAGTTACAGCACTGGAGCTGTATCGATGTCTCACCAAAACAACAGTACACATGGCTAGATAAATACTGTACATGTATACTAAATGGCACATGTATGTCATTTTCAAAACATATTTGCAAGCATTCTTTGCATTGTCTAAGAAAATAAATCAATTAATCAGTCATCCAATCAATAAATAAATGTGATAGTATACTAACATGATATAGAAATAATATGCAAACTTAACATAGGAATTAGTGGATTTTGTTAGACAAGGGGCATAGTTTCTGACACGACTCATTTTTGATCGGCATCTAGTGTCATTTTCAAAACAGATTTGCAGGCATTCTTCGCATTGTGTAAGAGAATAAATCAGTCATCCAATCAATAAATAAATGTGATAGTGTACAAACATGATATAGAAATTATATGCAAACTTAACATAGGAATTAGTGGATTTTATTAGACAAGGGGCATAACTCTTCAAAATACTTTCTGACACGACTCATTTTCGATAGGCATGTAGTTCAGGTCAAGAGAAACAACTGTATCACGTTAGGATGTTGTTATATGACAAGGGGCATAACTCTTCAAAATACTTTCTGACACGACTCATTTTCGATAGGCATGTAGTTCAGGTCAAGAGAAACAACTGTATCACGTTAGGATGTTGTATATGGAACGGTTCTGAAATTATCACAATAAATCATAAATGGATTTTTATTTGTAAAAAAGGGCATAACTCTGCAAAATATTATCCGAGATGACTCATTTTCGATAGGCTTCTGATTTACGTGAAGATAAATAGATGTAACAAGTTTGGTTGCCATGCATGAAACGGTTCTGTAGATATCGCGGTAACGGATTTTATTAGACAAGGGGCATAACTCTGCAAAATACTTTATGACACGACTCATTTTCGATAGGCATCTAGTTCAGGTCAAGAGAAACAACTGTATCACGTTAGGATGTTGTATATGGAACAGTTCTGAAATTATCACAATAACAAATCATAAATGGATTTTTATTTGTAAAAAGGGGCATAACTCTGCAAAATATTGTCCGAGATGACTCATTTTCGATAGGCTTCTGATTTACGTGAAGATAAATAGATGTAACAAGTTTGGTTGCCATGCATGAAACGGTTCTGTAGATATCGCGGTAACGGACGGACGGACGTACGTACGGACGTACGTACGGACAGCCGTACATGATGACGACAATACCCCTAGGCCAAAGTTGGCCGAGGGGTAAAAACTGGCTCCGATAGCTGAAAATCACATCACATCACATCATAATGTGAGATAGAAACTCCCCTGACGAATCTCCGTTGGTAACGCATTAGCGTCAATGCAACAACAACAACAACAACGATGATGTTTGCGTTGATTTATTGGGTTGCATGGCCATACCTTTCGCTATCTTCCATGAAGTATATTTTAGAGAACTTGTTATGCGAGACACCGCTTGTACTGGCTGACAACCACAGTTCATTTTACAACTGAAAACTCAACTCCATCATCGGATGTGTTATGCTGATAAACAGCTTGTATCACTTACGTCCCTGCTCTCCTTGGGGAACAAGGAGAGAAGGGACGTCAGTGATACAAGCTGAATAGTATGAGCGTACGGATGTGTTGGCAGGAAGCACAAACACATGGGCACTACTTTCGTTTTTGACAGATCTCACAGGTTCCTACAAATTTGTTACAAGACAAAGTAAAAGTTGCCCTTTTCCGATAAAACAGGCGTTTATTATCGTTCAAAGCCATTCTGAGAACTTTTAGACGAAATAACAAGTCGATTTTCACAGTTTTAATGTCGGACTATTTTCATCTCAACAGCGTAGGGATACGACAATTAGTCTGACAACACTGTACTACTGAATATGCAGAGGAATATAGACTTCTAGACCAAACCAATGACCAGTCATTCACTACACTGAACCAATGGCTGAAACACAACTTTACTATGAAGCTCTTGATTGGCTACATGCGAGTAAGAGTATGTAAATCAGTATAAAAGTAGGGCTAATGTATGCATACTTGTAGATCGGTATTTAGGAGACTGGAAAATGACAGAAAAATAAAACATGAGGCACCAGCGGTGCTACAACTCCTCAGCCCCTTAACAGTCTAGACCAAGATGTTTTTATGGGTGTAGAAGTTTGGATAAATAGCAGTGAGTTATGGCATGCGAAAAGCAAACCCAAGCCACAACTCAGACAGATGAATGGATGGATACACTGACACACAGACGGACAGACAGTCGGAATCCAGTATATCCTCAACTATGTACAGGGGTATAAAAAGTAACAAGGTATCCACATATGTACAGTTGTGATCTTATTGCCCTGGCCTGAAACTAAGTGTCGGACGGGTCTTTTGTCCATTTGACCTCTGTTTATCTGTTGCCCCATATCCTGTCAAGCAGTTGATGTTAACGTGAAACAAACAATTATTATTAAAAAATATTCACAATATTATTCACAATTCAACCCCTGTTTTATATATTTTTAAGAAAAAAAATATAATTTTTTTAAATGTTACACATGGCCCATGGGATGAAAGAAATATAACTACAACCGGCTAGAGTTACTGAGCTGTATCACGATGGGATTTCCGGCTAAATATCGGAGCCAGTTCATCTCAGAGAGGTGAAATTCCCCACACTGTATCTCTATGTAATTTGTGCATTTTTATTCTGAAATTCGAAGGAAATCTATTCAGAATCAAAACAAACCTCCAATACCTCACATGTTATTTTCATAGTGCCTAGTCACAATGTTACAACATTGCAAGCCCAACGTCATTGTGCTTTGAAAAAAAACAAAAAAACCCAACGTGAGTTATTGGAGATTTTCTTTGATCCTGAACAGATTTCCTTCAAATTTCAGAATAAAAATGCACAAATTACATATGGATACTGTGGAGAATTTCACTTCTCTAAGAAAAACTGGCTCCGACAGCCGAAAATCACATCCCATCATAATGTGAGATAGAAACTCCCCTGACGAATCTCCGTTGGTAATGCATTAGCGTCAGTGCAACAACAACAACAACAACGACGACGATGATGTTGCATTGATTTATTGGGTTGGCAATACCTTTCGCTATCTTCCATGAAGTATATTTTAGAGGACTTGTTATGCGAGACACCGCTTGTACTGGCCGACGACCACAGTTCATTTTACAACTGAAAACTCAACTCCACCATCGGATATGTTGGCAGGAAGCACAAACACATGGGCACTACTTTCGTTTTTGACTACTTTCGTTTTTGACAGAATCTCACAGGTTCCTACAATTCTGTTACAAGACAAAGTACAAGTCGCCGTTTTCCGATAAAACAAGCGTTTATTATCGTTCAAATCCATTCTGAGAACTTTTAGACGAAATAACAAGTCGATTTTCACAGTTTAAAGTCAGGCTATTTTTTTCTCAACAGCGTAGGGATACGACAATTAGTCTGGCAATACCATACTACTGAATATGCAGAGGAATATAGACTTCTAGACCAAACCAATGACCAGTCATTCACTGCACTGAACCAATGGCTGAAATACAACTTTACTATGATTGGCTACAAGCTAGTAAGAGTATGTAAATCAGTATAAAAGTAGGGCTAATGTACATGTATGCATACTTGTAGATCCGTTTTTAGGAGACTGGAAAATGGTAGAAAAATTAAAAAAAACGTAAAAAAATAATTAACGACCGGTTAAACCTGAAAGTCTCAAGGCACAAGTAAAAAATAAAAGGATCATAACCTGTAAGCTTCATGAACTTCCTAGAAATAGTTATCGAGATACGGCTCGGACAGACGGACAGACACATCTCCAGGGCCACAACAATACTCCTGAGCCCGTAGGGCTGAGGAGTAAAAAACTGTAAAAAAATAATTAATGACCGGTTAGACCTGAAAGTCTCAAAGGCACAAGTAAAAAATAAAAGGATCATAACCTGTAAGTTTCATGAGCTTCCTAGAAACAGTTATCGAGATACGGCTCGGACAGACACATCCCCAGGGCCACAACAATACTCCTCAATAGGGCGGAGAAGTGAAAACCCTGAGAAAACTAACACACGGTCAAAACCGATGCTTTTTGTTGGTCCCATGCTCGGTTGGCATTCCCAGGTTTCACCGTATATGCATATGAATAGCAAAGAACATGTATGTTAACATAGAAAAAAACTCCTTTGTGTGAGACAAGGACATCAAATTTCTGCTTATGTCCAAAGCTTGCAAAATCTTTTCTTTTCTTGATGTTTACGTTCTCAAATATCAGCCTTGGAAAAATTATGAAGATCAGTTCCATGGAATTGGATTAATGTTAGATCAAAATGTCCTCCCTGGAATTTTTTGGCATTTATACGGAAGATTTTCACCACAAACAAAAACCATTATTGGTTCTATCAAATATTCAAACTTTCTAATATATTGTGGGAAAATATACACAGTTTTGGTTAAAGGCGTCAATATTTTTACTACAAGAGAAATCTTCCTCAATGCCCCCAAAATATAATTCAAAATAGACCAGGGAGCACACTGATAAATCCACTCTTATATAATTGATCATCACATTTTGGGGCAGATATTTCAGTATGTGAACTAAGAAAATTATTATTTTGCAGGCTTTGGATATAAAGAACATTTCATTTCATTACCATTACACAGCTTTTTCATGTAAAACACCACATATCCTTTGTTTTGAGGCTACAGTGGTAAAACAGTACTACCTGCCCATTAGCCCACCGACTCAACCAGGAGTTTCAACAATATTTAATTGTGACAGTGCCAAGCTCATTCCAGGAATTTGGATATAATAGGAACTCACAACATGACGTCACCAGACACTTTTTTTTTACATTTATAATACTGAATCATGCATTCATAAGATCTATTAAATATATGGTATCATCCAGTAAACCAAATCATTAAACGAAAAATAGCCCCTTATGATCATACAATAAATATTTCTGTAAAGTCAATAATATGTACATGACTGCACTATTACTGGATGCAAGCCTACCATGGTGCCATGAACTTTGACCTCTCTCACACAAATAGCCTCTGTGAATGCGACCATAGTGAAGGATACAGTCTGTCCACGGTCAAACTGCATGTTAACCACCTGTTAATATAAACAAGCTAAATATGAGATGGAATAAAATTTGCAATTCTACCACTCCAAGTGTTTTATCAAATAAAAGTAATACATATTGAGATCATGGACAAAATAGTTAGCAAATTAGATGAAATTTGCTTTTATTCAAAGGACTGATGATGATGATGAATACAGACCCAGCAATTTTCTGTCAATTGTACAGTGCTTCAGAATGATAAAACACAGCTAAGACCGGCGGGTGAGTGAGTGAATAGGATTTAATGGCGCTTTCAACATTATTTCTGTCATATCACCACAAACCAACTAGTTGCGTTCCCAGCTTGGAACCAGACGGGTCCAGACCACTATTTAAATTTACATTGGCGGCAATGTTAAAAGCTGCTAAGGTAATTGCATCTCCCCGATTGATTAATTAAGTCTAGACTCCCATATTTCGGCAAGAAGTACCTTTATTCAAGTGCTACAACCGGACAGGCTTCTTGACGGGGGTCGCCCATCAAAATTTTGAGTTATGCGCGCTCGTACAAATGACGTCACAATTTTGGCTTTTTTCTCTGCTTTCAGAAAGCGGTGCACAGGCACCCAAATAGTCCCTCTTAGCAACTCCTTATTAGGCCTTGAGTTAAAATCAAACTCACAGCGGAACCAAACACATATCATACTTCAATCACCCACCACTGGCCTTCAATTATTCCTCGCAACAGAGACTGGAAAAAATATTGAAAACAATTCACTTCTCTGGCAGAGGTTGCCTAAAGGGGTTAACGGATCGGCACTATTTTTAATAGTGGTCTGGTACCTACTAGAGTAGGTAATTTTGCTCAGTCCCGTCCAAACGACGCATGGGTATTCCTTGTTGACTGGCTAGAAAATGTGAGAAATTTCAGTGAGATTCGCTGAGCGGTCGACGAATTACGGGGCTACGAATTCATGTACCGCAACCTAAATACAGTACTTTTTCACTTCCTCAGGCAAATTCATGGGTCAACAATGTTATCATGTGTGACTTGAGCAGCCATCACCAGAGCCCCAAATAGTAATTACTAAGATGCTCCTCCCATTTGCCCACATTTCAACACCTGGAACGACCTCTTTAGCCTTTCTCATGAATTATGGTGATTTTTTTTACAATGGTACCCCCCAAAACCGCTTATTTTGATCAATTTTTAAGATTAATGTTTGGTTTTATCATAAAAACAGAATCGTGAAACTGTGATATTTGGAACTGTTTTACGGAAAAACTATTTCTGGTCAAATAAAATCACAGAAGTTGCAGCTGAAGAACAGCACGTTTCAATTATACAACGAATTCTGACCCCACCCCCCAACCAATTACACCAATAAAGGTTGACCCCTGCCATTTGTGTTCGCCATTAGCCGAGAACGAACGTATCTATTCAAGCCAAACACTTTATTATCACGGAAAAAGTCACTTAAAGTAATCTCTAACAACTTCGGCTATTATCTCGTGTTCTCGGGCTCGGCTAAATATGACCAAATGTCCATTAATCCATGCAAAACATGGAAAAATGGAGGTGTGTCTAGTTAAAAATTAAACATTTATAAACAATGTTTCTATTTGTTACTAAGTCAAACCTGCTTTAATTAATGCCTTTAATCTCCAATTAAATGCACAATCAAACGTAGAAAAACGGAAGTTAAAAGAAAAAGTTAACTCCCCTAGGAGAGAGTTGTCCGCCCCTAGGAGAGCTCTCCCATTCAATCCAGCGTGGTTACTATAAAGGTCATTGTAAGCCTTATTCCAATCCTCTTTCTCAAACCGAGACCAGTAGTGAACAAGGCCGCGGTACGAGGGGACGGAAGGGAGGGCAATTAAATTAAAGCAGGTTTGACTTAGTAACAAATAGAAACATTGTTTATAAATGTTTAATATTTGATTCCTAAGTCTAAACCTGCTTTAATTAATGCCTCAGTACCAACATATGGAGGTGGGAACCTCGGTCTTGAAGTAGTTCCAAAAGTAGGCTAAGTAACTGCTGGAATGACACAGAAACATGGGCATAAGCATGAGACAATCAACAATCAACAAGTGAAACCCTGGTCAAAGACGAAAAGGTTAAAATGTGGATATGATACTGATGTACTTATCTTGATTGTCTACATCCATGTAGCTGTGCTCGTGGTGTGGAAGTAATCTCTACCAAGAAAGGACCCCTACCCAGAGGGTCGATAGGTCTACTCGGGAAGCAATCTCTACCAAGAAAGGACCCCTACCCCGAGGGTCGATAGGTCTACTCGGGAGGCATTATATGCATGCAGGTACTTGGCTGTTCCTAAGTCCGGGTGAAGCATAACCTGTCCGTGCCTAGAGGTCGCCAAGCCACACCATTCTCAGTCCACAATCGTCTTACGTCCAACTTGTCTTGAGAGTTGAGCGTAGATGACGCAGCTGAGATCATGAGAAGGAAGTCAGATTCAACCTGAAAGACACAATCAAAACCGCAGTTAAGGTAAAGATTACACTCACCATGGAGTCAGGCATCTTAGAATGATGATTTAGTGTCCGACATCTCTTAGAGGATCCAAGGTCGTCCATCTGACATTTCTTCCTTCATATGTGATCGAATCAAATGTGGACCAATAGTATGAATGAGATGAGATGATACAGCAATTTGCAGATTTGCTGCGATGATACAAAATGCCGCCCCCCCCCTTTTTGAAAATTTAGTTGACCACGTGCTGGGCAGCTATAAGCGGCCCAAGCGTGGTCATCCTATCTGACTGGACTGACATATCTCTCAGATAGAAATTGGTGAACGTGGAGTTCGCCGTCCAGGCACAAGACTGGACAATGTCAAGGAGGGACAGGTTCTTCCATAAAGGCCATGACATGGCAATGGCGCGAATCTCATGAGAAGAAGCAGTAGACAACAGAGGGGGAGCGTCAATGGCCAATTGATAAGACCATTTAATGGTTTTCTTCAACCACGCGGCGATGGTATTTTTAGTAATGTCACGCAAAGCCGACGGGCGAAGAGACAGAAATAACAGGCGCCGAGAGCCGCGAGCGGAATCGGTACGAGTAAGATAGTGGCGAATAGCACGAACCGGGCATAACAGGAGGTCGTCCTCGAGCCCATGCACGAAGTCTGACAACGCAGGAATGGAGTACGAACGTTGAGCGCACGGACCTGAACGAACAGACTCATTTTTGGCGATAAACTCCGGAATGGGCCGAAAAGAAATGCGAGACCAATCCGCCGTCCAGGTCATAGAAGATCTTTCAAGAGCATGAAGTTCAGACACTCTAGACGCTAAAGCAAACGCCGCCAAAAAGGCAGTCTTATAAGACACAGCTTTTATAGAAGCGGATTCTAAGGGTTCAAAGGGCGGACGAATCAGAGCACACAGAACCACACCGATATCCCATTTCGGTAACAGTTGGCGAGTACGGCGAGACTGTAACGCGAAGGCGCGAATGAGCGCAGAGATATTATCGTTTAGACTAATGTCTGTACCCGAGGTAAGACGTAACACCCTAGCCAGAGCAGATCGATACCCTTCAATGGTGCTGATTTGAAACTTCTTATCATGATGAAGATGAAGGAGGAAGTCCGCTACTAGGGAAACAGAGGCAGAGTCGGGATCGGCATCATGTCCTCGGCACCAGGAGACGAAATAGGCCCATTTCGCCTGATAGAGCTGCGATGTGGAAGATCGATTGGCTGAAACCATCGTTCGTGCAACCTCTGCTGAAAATCCTTGGACTGCGAGTGCATTTTGGATAGTCTGCAAACGTGTAGGTTGAGCCACCGTGGGTTGTGATGAAAAATCCCGTGCGGTTGACGTAACAGGCTGGGCCAAACTGGCAGACAACGTGGCGGGGCCGTGAGAAGCGGGACCAAAACCGGAAACCACTGTCGACGAGGCCACCACGGCACTACGAGTAGGATGATGCAGTCGTGACGAGAAATCTTTTGAAGCACTTCCAGAATTAGGGCCATCGGTGGGTAGGCATAAGCTAGGAAGTTGTCCCAATTGATTGACAGGGCGTCGATGTCGAAGGCTTGAGGATCCAGAATCGGACTGACAAACAGGGTCAACTGGGCGTTGTTGCTCGTAGCAAACAGATCGATCAGAGGGGACTCCCAGATGGTGGAGATCTGCTGGAACACCTCCGGATGAAGTTGCCACTCCGTCTGAAGAACGGTGTCCGGACGAGATAAGCTGTCCGCTAAGACATTGAGCCGACCCGGAACATGGCGGGCGTGGAGATGAATATGATGAATACGAGTCCACTCGTACAGAACCCAAACTAGACGAAACATTGGTAGCGAGCGGGTGGTACCCAACTTGTTGATGTGCGCAATGACTGTGGAATTGTCCGTCGCTATGAGGAGAGACGAGTACATGAGACGATGACTCCAATGTTGCACCGCCAGGATGACTGCCTTCATCTCCAGAAGGTTGATGTGAAGACTGGCATCCAACGTTGACCATCTGCCGGATACCACGAATTCGTCCAGATGGGCTCCCCAACCGGTCTCGGACGCATCGGTGTACAGATGACTCGGAGCCGGAAAGCGGAATGGAACGCCCTGCAGGACGTTGAGCCGGGATTGCCACCAGACCAGATATGGATGAAGAGACGTCAATACCGGCACCGCTGGATTGATGGAAGGTGTCTGTAGGTAAGGATACAGATGATACTGTAGTGGACGCACCTGTAGTCGGCCGTAATGAGTTAGGTCCTGTGTGGAAGTGAGCAAACCTACCAAACTTTGCCACTGCTGACGTGTCCGTGACGTTGATGACAAAAACTTTCGGATCAACAGCTGAATTTTGTCCCAACGATCCTCCGGAGGGTATACCCGTTGATGATAAGTATCGAACACTGCGCCGATGTAACGGCGAACTTGAGCCGGGACTAACTCTGACTTGAGAGGATGAGGGATGAATCCTAGATGACGTAACACCAGAAGCGTGAACTGGACTTGCACGTTGAGACGGGACTCGTCCGCCGCCCATAGGAGGATGTCGTCTATATAAACCTCTATCTGAATACCTCGCAGGTGTAGAAATGCCATGACAGGAGAGGTAATGCGGGTAAACAACCAGGGGGCTATGTTGACCCCGAATGGGAGGACCTGCCATTCGAAGTGACGTTCGTTGATAACGAAGCGGAGATAACAGCGATGACGTTGATGAATTGGGATATGAAGATACGCGTCCTGCAGATCGACTGAGGCCAGCCAATCCCGATGATGTATGCGGGCCCGAATCGATGAAACAGTCGGCATCTTGAAATGAGGGGGGGTGGTGAGATGAAACTTGTTTAACACTTTTAGGTCGATCACCATCCGCATCTGGAGCGAGTCTTTCTTGGGAACCAGAAATACGTGGCTGTAAAACCCCAAACTGACCTCTGTCCGAGGTAACTCCCTGACAGCTCCCTTGTCGATGAGCGTGTTGACCGAAGACAGAAGAGTCTGCAAGTGACCCGCGGAAACTGGCAGGCGGGATGGGTGTGGCCAAGCGATGAGTTTGGGAAGGGAACGAAAACTGAACAGGAAGCCTTCCTCCAAAACTCTTAAAATCCAGGCGTCGTCCGTGATGAGACGCCAGTTGTCTACGAAGTATTGAAGACGGCCGCCCAGAACATGATGACTGAATGAACGGAAAGCAGGAGGATGAAAAACTTCGGCTTGATCGGACACGGAAACTTGATAGTCATTTGTTGGAATGACCACCCCTCTTGGTTGATTTTCCACGAAAGGAACGGCGACCCCGGCCTCGTGGAGGTTTGTCGATACCCCGAAAATTCCCCCGAGCGCCCCCATCTTGTTGAGTGGTAGAGGACCTACGACCACGCTTCTGGCGACGATCCGAAGAACCGCCACGAGCAACAGCCGCAATCAAGCGCGCAGTACGTTCTTCACGAATCACGGGTACAACGGACTCAATAGCATTGTTGAAAATGGACTTGGATGCTAATGGCTGATGAAGCAAATAATCCTTAACCATAAAAGAGACGTCCGGCTTGACAACCTTAAGTAAGGCGTTGCGTTGCGCTTGGAGAAGCGAAACGTATGAATAAGAACTGGCCTCAATGACTTGACGGTTAGCCTGCACTAGGGTTTCAATGAAACCCCGTAAATAGGCAACGCGACCCGGAGACAAAGAAGTCGACCCATCGTCCAGGCGTAACTCAGGATCCAAAGCAATCCGCGAAGTAGCCAACAAAAACCAATCGGCGACTGAAGAAGCACGTTGGATTACCAATAACATCTCTTGGATATTCTCCACGAAATTGGAATTGAACTCAAGCGGAGTTGACTTAGATGACTTAGAAATCTGCGATAAATCTCGATCACGTTTGGGTGGTTTGTCAGGCAAAACGTTATCATGAAGGTCATGGGGAACCCGGAAACGAGGCTTCTTGAATTTATTGTCATCCTCTAATTGACGATCAAACTTCTCTAAATAATCCACCCACGCTGGAGACGGAGCGCATGTACGAGGAGTCACAGGCTTGGAAGACGTGAATGCAGAATCCGCTGCTGTCCGACACTTATTACTAGATGGAACAACCTTCGAAGGGGCGGGCATATCCGGAACCAACGCTAAAAGCGCCTGCATTCTAAGCAAAAAATCCATCTTCGACGTATCTCCCGAACTTTCCCGAGAGGAAGAGGAATCATCCGACGAACTCGACGAGACCGGAGATTGAGAACGAGAAGAAGATAAATCATGATCCACCGAATGATCAAGGAATGGCGCCCGTTGATAATGAACATGGTAATCTTGATCAGAAGGAGCCGAAACCCGAGGTAAACGGTGAGTAGGATCAGGAGAATGAACAGTCGAAGTACGAGAACGGCGTACCGGCGAACGGGAGGGCCGTAAACTAGTACCAAAATGAACCGGTGGACGAGAACTACGGATCGGAGAACGAGACCGTCGAACCGGCGCAATAGAACCACGAACAGGTGAAAACAAACGATAAGGTGGTGAAACCGAACGTCGTGTACGAGAACGTGAACGGTATTGTGTACGTGAGTGTCGTGTAGCAGTATGTGAACGACGATGTGAAGAATCAACAACCGCGGAAACTGGAGTTCGTAAGTTCGCAACTTGAACACTCAACGGTAGAACCGAACGAGCTTCCATAGATTTAACGGAATTAGAAAAACTATGTTTAGTCTTAACCCGTAAAGGAGAAACTGACACACGACGACGTTTATTTGCTTTCTTCCTTCTAGAAGAAACATGTGGTGAACCGATAGGTAAAGGTGAAATAACCTGAGGCAAAGAATTCTTTTGTCTGACGGAGACAATGGAATGGCCAGGCAAGACCGACCTGGTCTTTGTTGAGCGTAACAAAGGAACGGGTTTTGGATCGACCCTAGACAATGAAGCTCCGGACTGGGTCAAACTGTCTAGCAACCTAGAATTATCTTCGTGTAGGATGGTACCGCTTGGTGGAATACATACCGACGCGGGAGAAACTGGGTCTTGACCAGCTCGGTCAAGATCCTCATTACACTTCATATCATTGACCAAAGAAATTTCTAAGACCCGTCTGTCGATCTCCGAAATAGACGGGTCATCACAAGCATGTAAAAGAAAAGCACGACGAGCTTGGGCATAACTCCTCCAAGCCGTCGGATCCCATAATACACATTCCGCGCACGTGGACGCACGATAACACAAATCTTTACAAGAAAAACAAGCCGTGTGAGCGTCCAAAGGGGACAAATTTTGCCCGCACGTACGACAAGGAATAGAAGTCGGAACTTCAGACATAATATACAATAAGTAAGTTCCGAATAAACAACAAAGTCAACACTTGATAAAGGATACACCAGCGAGACAACAACAACTAATGTTGTAAAATTGACTCTGAACACTTCCCTAGATGTGCACTGCTCGAGCAAACAGGAGAAAGAGGATTGGAATAAGGCTTACAATGACCTTTATAGTAACCACGCTGGATTGAATGGGAGAGCTCTCCTAGGGGCGGACAACTCTCTCCTAGGGGAGTTAACTTTTTCTTTTAACTTCCGTTTTTCTACGTTTGATTGTGCATTTAATTGGAGATTAAAGGCATTAATTAAAGCAGGTTTAAGACTTAGGAATCAAATCTATACAATATAGCCTCCGTCCAGCGGCTGGAGCACTGTTAGCAGAGTCCCTTGTCATCATTCAACATTACGTGGCTGATTGAAGCAGTGATGAATAGAGTCGCTTCAATTGGGGCTGAATAGGGGTTTAAAGAACACTACCCCTGTCAGCCAATGTATCAATATTCTGATAATTTTGGCCTTTTCAGAGGACAGCTATAGGAATCCCCCGATTCCTCGATTAGTTACGGGTATTCTCCAGGCATAACTTTGAAGCATGCCCCAATAGCATATTATAGCGAGCGATATATATAGCAGATAACTGTAAAATTTAGAAAACAACAGCGAATAATCTGTAACCAAATCACGCAAAAATAGCGTCAAATGTTCTAAAGATAAAGCCACACGTCGTCTCCGCCCTCACATTGCCTGGCCTTTCTCACATTTTACTAAAACACTTCATAATTCAACCAAAAATACCTAACTTTGCGTGGTCTGCCTTATCCATTGTCCATTTTTCAACACCAAGTGATCCCAACATCAGCAGAAAACAGAACCCTTTTAGGGTCCAGACCACTATTTAAATTTACATTGGCGGCAATGTTAAAAGCTGCTAACGTAACTGCATCTCCCCGATTGATTAATTAAGTCTAGACTCCCATATTTCGGCAAGAAGTACCTTTATTCAAGTGCTACAACCGGACAGGCTTCTTGACAGGGGTCGCCCATCGAAATTTTGAGTTATGCGCGCTCGTACAAATGACGTCACAATTTTGGCTTTTTTCTCTGCTTTCAGAAAACGGTGCACAGGCACCCAAATAGTCCCTCTTAGCAACTCCTTATTAGGCCTTGAGTTAAAATCAAACTCACAGCGGAACCAAACACATATCATACTTCAATCACCCACCACTGGCCTTCAATTATTCCTCGCAACAGAGACTGAAAAAAATATTGAAAACAATTCACTTCTCTGGCAGACGTTGCCTAAAGGGGTTAACGGATCGGCACTATTTTTAATAGTGGTCTGGTACCAGACACCTTACATCCACCCTATAAAATACTGAGGGCAGCACACAAGACACAAACAGGACACTTACATGGTGCAATAAAGACAAGTGATATTACAGTGCTAGACATCACATTTCTTGTCAAGTTCCGCAAATTGTATATACCTACGAAGCCAAGAAAAATGAACAGACACACAAGAAAATGTTCTTCGTAATAGGTATTGTTACTTTTCGCATCCAAAACATTTGATGGTGAAGCTCACAAAATAAATGTGTGATATCAAATTACCACATATTTTAGGAGCATATTACATTTTTTATTAGATATTTTGACCTCGCAGTTTTTTCCGTATCAATGAGAGAATCTATAAATAACATAGATGGATTTAAGAGCTTAACTCATTCAGTACAGTAGCTCATTCTAGCTGTCAGCCTTAGATAGTTTTCTAGGCCTGGACCCCGCTGCTTCCAGCTCATGTCGGTCAGTGAAGTTGAATAATTAACTCCAAAACAGAAGGCGTTTGTGTGTTTCTGTCTGCATTGCAGATCCCAGACATTCTGAAACTTATTGCTTAATGTCCTTTTGAAATAATATATTGCAACATGGCAGTGTGACTAACGTCACAGGACCTACGAAGTAGGGTTTGATATGATTTAAGTGTGTACCTTGACCTAAGACATGTTTTGCCAATTTCGAAGTTTATAGGTTCATGCCAAAAATCAAGGTCAAAGTCAATGGTTCGTAAGAATAGGGGAGACGGTTGAAAGATGACTTGGGGGCCCGCTATCTAGAAATATGGGAGACGGTCGAGAGATGACTTGGGGGCCCTCTATCTAGAAATAACCTCAAATCCTCTCAAAATTGCGAGGTTTATAGGTCACCTAAGTAGGCCAGCTCAGAACTTGCTGGTAACATTCCCCTAATGCACCTTCATGCCAAAAATCAAGGTTCTAATGTCAACGGTTCTACATATTTTGCGACGAAAGGATTCGGATGGACTGACTGACTACCGGACAATTTGCAAATGAGAGCCTACTTCGTAGGAACAAAAATTATGTGCATATATTATTTTCCCCAAGAAATGCAGTCTTATAGCAAATAAACATCAGTAAACTCACTGACATGTTCGTAATTTTCAACTGACGTTTGCAAAACGATAATGGCAGTGGTGATCGATGTTTCGGTGCACCTCAACAACGTAAAAGAAAAAAAATTCACAAAAAATACCTAATTCCCAAAGATTGTAAGCATTGTAAGGGGGGGGGGGGGGCTGAAACTACCACATTATACTCTTGTACAAAAAATCCAAGATAGCCACAATGATGACCTCATTTTCTAAATTTTTCCAATTATGCATTTTCTTCGCAAAAACTGCATGATAAATTAGTGAATAATAATCTGATGTGAAATGGAATAGTTTTTTTTCCCACTTTTCCTTACGGAAAGCAGGAAGTTTGAAGAACAAGGGTTATGTGTAACCCGGCAGCTCGCCGTTTTGGGTTTTGTCAATAACATGCAGCATCGCATAAAGATCTGGAAAAATACTATCCTAGCACTTTTGGCCGGGGTTCAGGGGTCGCCATCTTCGCTTAACCAAGTCTAACACTACACCTGTTGCCTTGGCTGAACGTAACACATTATCTGATCAGAATACAGGTCTGGTGATTTCATAGCGCTATAAATATTCCATGGTCCATATTAAGAGAAGTGCAATATATGGCTTGTTTAAAATTCAAATTTGATTGGCTATTCGAAGGAAATTAACATCAATACACCCATCACTTGCCATATTTGGAGATCACATGAGCAGACATCAAAGAAAATCCTAGCTGCTCTGTGTTGGCAAGCTCCTATCTTGATTGGCTATATGACATCACATGCGTTTCCCGATCTGAACAGTTTACTCTATTCGTTAAGTCAAGGTAAATGATGGAACGTTAGTGTAGTATTTAGCTTGAAAACGTGAAGATGAGGGGTCGCCTAGGCCTCTGGAAGCTCTGGGGTTCTAGATGGCTGGAGAAGCCATCTCAGCGATTTTTGGGAAATAAAACTGGAGATTGTCATCTAAATTCAAGGCACTATTTTACACTGATTGTTTCCTTGTAACCAAATATTTCCAGTACATAATTCAAATACTGGACCAAAAATTCTCCATCAAAGCAAGTTTGATGTAGATGCCACACTAATGGAAGCAAATTAATTTGGCTCTGCACTCAACATCAGATTGTGAGGAAGCAAACAAACAGGGTAAAGTCTCATTAGATTTGAGAAGTTTTCGAGTTTTGAGATTTTTTGTACTTTTAGTATCATGATTTTTCAAGTCATTCTTTCCAGTGGTCGCTTATTTCAGTTGATCGTTTCACATGCCAGGCTACTGCTATATTTTTCTTCCAGCCATGAAAATTTAAATTTGTTTTTGACTCCAGTTTCAAAGTCCTTGAGGTCAGTCATCATGTCAACAATTTGACATAGTCGACTTTGAACTATAAACGTCTGACATTGTCAACAGGGAATCAAACAAACTTCGCTATGAAAACTGGTGCCAATACCCAATGAACACGAGGTCACGTACTGCTTTCTGTTACATTCACGACACAGGACGAGAACTACACGCCCTCAGCTACTCAGACTGCAAACAGAGCTGCAGGGAATTAGCATTCTCTGACCTACTTGACAGCAAAGCTACATTCAAGCCGAGTCTATTTTGGGAAACACCCTGCAGGGAGATCGCACTGTGCTGGAAATTATAATAACGCCGATCACTCCAGAACTGGTTATTTCGAACTTATTAAACCCCCCGGAGGTACATAATTCAAATTTTAATCACATAATTAATATTTTGAAGGCATTCTCAAACCCAAGCCAAAAGATATTTGTTTTTTGCTAGAAGGGTTTAACGAAGATTCATTATCGACAAAAATAGCAACAACAACAACATGGTCGGATGAGAAAGAAAATCGGAAAATCCGGGAATTTTTGGGGGATTCTGAAAAATCTGGAAATCCGGATATATCAGGAAGACTTCAATCTCTGTGCATTGTAGAAAAACAACATGACTTACTAAAACTCAAGCCATTCGTGGTGCAGTGGTGCTGATTGGTTTTTGGCTGTTTTCTCCGTTTAGTTTTTCGCCAAAAAGTGGTTTTTCCTGTTCTTATTTCTCTCTTGTTATTTGATGCACAAACATGAACTTTGGACACAATATTTCAATCACGTAGATCTTCAAAAGGTTGCCTCAAATTTTATAAGTTCGGCCATGTTCATGAATTATTTATAATTTAGTGGAGAGGGGTCAAGTTTTTGTAGATTTTTTCAATCTTTCAACTTTGCACGACAATAAAATAACTTCTAGGCCCTAACTAAAACATGTGGCTGTCGCCATCGGGACCCCTCGGGCCGGGCCTAGAGCAATTGTGGAAATAATGTTTCTGACCCCAACAACTCACATATTTGGGGTGGGCATAATTTTACCTGTATGATACAGATCATAGACAGACAAAACAATATAGCAATAGAGCAGTGATTACCTATAGTAGATGTAGTCGAACGATTACGGTCTATTCAAAGCAATCCACACAGGTTTGTGTGAACTCCTGAAAAACACATCCCACGGCACCAACTTTCAATAGGCTTCTGGTACTGGTTGTATTAAACAACTGTATGAAGTTTCATTGTTGTGAGTGAAGGACTTTTTGAGATAATGTGTTTACAAGGATATGGACCAACAGACATGTATAAAGGGGCAGAACTCCTGAAAAACACATCCGATTACACCGACTTTCAATAGGCTTCTGGTACTGGCTGTATTAAACAACTGTATGAAGTTTCATTGTTTTGAGTGAAGGACTTTTTGAGATATGTGTTTACAAGGATAAAAACAGACAGACATGTATAAAGGGGCATAACTCCTGAAAAACACATCCAATGGCACCGACTTTCAATAGGCTTCTGGTACTGGTTGTATTAAACAACTGTATGAAGTTTCATTGTTGTGAGTGAAGGACTTTTTGAGATAATGTGTTTACAAGGATATGGACCAACAGACATGTATAAAGGCGCATAACTCCTGAAAAACACATCCGATTACACCGACTTTGAATAGGCTTCTGGTACTAGCTGCATTAATCAACTGTATGAAGTTTCATTGTTGTGAGTGAAGGACTTTTTGAGATAATGTGTTTACAAGGATAAAAACAGCCAGACATGTATAAAGGGGCATAACTCCTGAAAAACACATCCAATGGCACCGACTTTCAATAGGCTTCTGGTACTGGCTGTATTAAACAACTGTATGAAGTTTCATTGTTGTACGTTGTACTTTTTGAGATAATGTGTTTACAATGATATGATGGACAGACGGACGGACGGACGGACGGACAGACGGACGACGGAGGCAACGACAATACCGCTCGGGCAGAATCTGCCCGAGGGGTAAAAACTGAGGCAACCTATTTTTATTCAAATGGTAAAGTTCATTATTCCAAAAAAGCAAGTTTCTTTGATGAGAACCAAGAGAGTTATTAGCGCATGATTTTGAGAACTATTCTGTTAGACGGAGGTATCCCAGCAGTCTTTGCGGCGGCCCCTGACAACTATCGCGTGGGATAAAGTGAAGCATAGCGACGTATTCACGAAGCCCAGGCAGACCGCGCTTCTCGCCGTTAATTCGTATTTCCTCGACGTTCGTGGCTGGTAATCATTTGGAATCGATAAGATATCATTAATACGAAGCTGCGCATCTGAAAACCCCTCGGCTCTGGGTACATTCATAATGTATTCAATTTGAACCAAGATGTCAGGAACACCAAACAGTCAAGTCATAAATGTACAGATTATCAAAAAATTTTGCAATTAGAAATGACCCCTAAGGTTTCCATTCAATCAGAGAAACCGGTCCATTACATAAGTTTCTTGATGCATCAATGATGTATACCAAATTTTACATCGAGCATTTGAATGGTGACAGAGATCATTAATGATTTCGAATAAATTAAAGATGGCCGCCCATCCTTCCCGCCACTCAGAGAAACTGATGTGGTTATTCAATGGAAGTCTCTTGATACATTGATGCTGTATACCAAGTTTCGTATAGAACACTGAAATGGTATCAGAGATATACAACATTAAAGATTTTGCATAAATTAAAGATGGCCACCAAGGTTTCCGCCCAATCAGAGAAACCAGAACTGTCATTTGTCGTAAGTCTCTTGATGCATCGATGATGTATACCAAATTTTAAATCCAGCACTTGAACGGTATCAGAAAACGAGATCATTAATGATTTTGCATAAATTAAAGATGGCCGCCCATCCATCCCGCCACTCAGAGGAACTGATGTGGTTATTCATTGCAAGTCAGTTGATACATCGATGCTCTATACCAAGTTTGGTATAGAACACTTAAATTGGATCAGAGATATATATCATTAAAGTTTTTGCATAAATTAAAGATGGCCGCCAAGGTTTTCGGTCAATCAGGTCCCGATTCAAAGTATCTGGATGTATCGATGATGTATACCAACTTTCATATAAAACAACTGAATGGTAACAAAGATATGTATCATTATCGATTTCGCATAAATTAAAGATGGCCTCCAGGATTTCCAGCTAATCAGAAAAGCCGGTTTGGTAATTCATTGAAAGTTGCTTGATGTATCGATGATGTATACCAACTTTCGTATTGAACAGTTGAATAGTTTCCGACATATGGATCATTATCCATTTCGCATAAAATTAAAGATGGCCGCCAAGGTTTTCATCCAATCAGGTCCCAATTAAATAGGCTTCTGGTCCATGACTAGGTAAATAAGCATACCAAATTTGGAATTCTTCAGTGGAATCGTTCTCCGGCTATCTCGCTCACGTACGGACGTACGGACATACAAGACGACGACAATACCCCATGGCCAAAATTGGCCGAGGGGTAATAAGGTAACATTTAACAGCTGAAAGGATCAATTGTGTGGTGAAGACTCCAGGAAAGAGTAATAAACAGCTCTAAATAACCTACAAGAGTGAGCTACAGGGCGCTTACCCAGCCGTCAAAATCCTGGGGTTAACACAGCGGCAACACCGTTATTGTCGGCATATAGCACGGATAATCTGTTTCACTTTCCCCCCATAAAGCTGTTAATTATCCATATTCAATGATTGACTTATTAAATGATTGACTTATTGATCATTAAATGGTAAATAACGCAGATATATACTTGTTTTAGCAAAATTCCTTCGGTTATATATAAACTGAGTTTTCATGACAATCTCAGACCATATTTACAACACACGTAAGACCAAAGATCAAATAAAATTGATTGATTGACTGTTTATACAGAAAATTTACCATACGGTTATAAGCCATGGATACAGACTCCTCCATGCTGATGTTAATCATTTAATAAGTCAATCATTGAATATGGATAACTATCAGCTTTATGGGGGGAAAGTAAAACAGATTATCCGTGCTATATGCCAATAATAACGGTGTTGCCGCTGTGTTAATCCCAGGATTTTGACGGCTGGGTAAGCGCCCTGTAGCTCACTGTTGTAGGTTATTTAGAGCTGTTTATTACTCTTTCCTGGAGTCTTCACCACACAATTGATCCTTTCAGCTGTTAAATGTTACCTTATTAATGATATCTTATCGATTCCAAATGATTACCAGCCGCAAACGTCAAGGAAATACGAATTAACGGCGAGAAGCGCGGTCTGCCTGGGCTTAGTGAATACGTCGCTATGCTTCACTTTAGCCCACGCTTTAGTTGTCAGGGGCCGCTGCAAAGGCTGCTGGGATACCTCCGTCTAACAGAATACTTTTCTAAATGACATCATTTATCTTTAAATAAATCGATTCTTGTAATAAATTTGAGAAAGTTATTTATTGATCTAAATTCTTTGAAGCAAGGGCATTCAGGAAATGTAGAGTTGGTATGGATACAAAAAAAACACTGCCCCGTAATGAAGCAAAATTGTGATACATACATTTACGCAACTGCGAACCGATACAGTAACCTTAATAGAAATTCAGAAAACACAAAAGCTTTAATAATAGACATTTAAAGTGCAGCGCATGTTCTTTACTGGGTCAGTTGTAGGAGGTAAATGACTGGCTTACAGATGGAGATTGAGAGGGAACAGACTAATATACCTGGTGAGAGACTACATCATTATCACTGTTGTAGACACATCTCCCATATGGTCCAGTCTTTAACGCATCAGTCACACTCTCAATATCGGGGACATCAACGATGACGCTAACCGGCCAACCAGTGTGACCCTGGGAATCAACAGATCATAAAACATTCAATTCAATGCAAACATCATTTCAAAGGGTACACACAGCTCAGCTTCAATTGAAGTACAGGACATCATTTTAGTTTTTTAGCTGAATTCCAAGATATTTCTCAAAAATCGATTTTAAAATTCAAGGACTTTCCAGGATGTATGATTTAAACCCTGTAAATTTCGTGCATCTGCAAAAATAGATATTTCACGTTATTTTGGTGTATAGCAAGATGGGGTTGCCAGAAAGACAAAGAAATACCCAACACAATGCAGATGTCTTCTGTGGAAATGATTGCAAGTTTTCAAACAGCTTTTGACCAAATGAAAACATTTTGGAGACATGCTACATGTATTTTACATACTGATGAAAGATCGCATCTTCTCTAAGCTAGAAATCCATTGACACCCCTTTTGGTTCTCATTTTCTTTAACAAAGAAACATCGATCACAGCTCAGATTTAAAAATATACATGTTTCACAGATATTATCCACTAAATATCAGGTCAAAGTCGAATCATCTTCACTCTAACCTTTTAATTATAGAAGAAATTAAATATATGCTGTTCTCTGATAACTCTCTTCATACCATTCCATCAACTTCCTATTCAAATAATACTATCACCCGATTGGAAATTAACTGCAGTGGAATTATTAGGGAATTTATACTGCATGTTTGTAATTTCATCCTCTTCGTCAATGTACCAAAATGAATATTAACTGATTGCTTGTTGGACATGTATGATTATAACTGATACTATCAATGCAGGTTTATAGAAACAACAATGCACCATGGGATATAATCCAGTTTAAAACATTTGATTGGTCAATTCAAATTTTCAAATGGAAACCTGGGTTTTCATTGGCTTACATTGAAGAAAATTCAGTCCATCACAGAGTTTCTTTCAAGGCTCAATGAAAAGTATAATGATTCCTCAGCCAATATGTGCTACACAAACTATTGGTCTGCAAGGGCTTTGTTCATGTTACACAATTTATCACCATGCACAATAAAACATCACTCAGCTGGTGCAATCCAAAAAAGACATTTTTATCTTGTGTGTGCAGCAGGGAAGTTTGAGGATTTCACCTAGCTGAATGCTGGACAGTTTTATCTTGTGTGTGCAGCAGTGAAGATTTAACAATTTTAACCCTACCTTCCCCCCCCCCCCCCCCCGTTGGTTTTTTGCTCGTATCTCCACAACAAAAAATTGAGAACTGAAACTCCGTGACTTTTTCGATTATCATAGTGGGGTCATTTTGAGCCTATTTGCTTGACCCCCCGAGCAGAGGATCATGGGTAAATTCAAAATGGCGGCCATGGGGGTACCAGAAAAGTGATGTTTTCACCATATTTCTTCAAAAATTACACAAAAATTCAGCATGTTGATTCAACGCGATTCTATGCATTTTACTGAAACCATATGTCTTAGCATCACCAGAAAACACCCCCTGATTTTCCTCCCTCCCTCCCTTCCCCCATTAACCCTACCAGTCCTGGGGGAGGGGGGGCCAAAATGCCCCCCTACCAAACTTCTGCGATATCTCCGGAACGCCAAAAAATTGAGAGCTGAAACTTCGTGACGTTATAGGGTATCATATTGGGGTCATTTTGAGCCTATTTGTATAACTTCACAAGCAGAGGATCATGGGTAAATTCAAATGGCGGCCATGTGAGGTACCAGAAAAAATGATGTTTCCGTCATATTTCTTCAAAATTTTTGCTTTCCTGTATAGAAAAGTGGGTAAAACTTATTTTATTTCATATCAGATTATTATTTACTAATTTATCATGCAGTTTTTGCGAAGAAAAATCAAAAACAATTTTTTTTGAAGATTTTGATCAAAAATCGTCCAAAAATGCTCTTTTTAAAAAATAAGGTCACAGTGATGTCATCATGGCGGCCATCTTGGATTTGTTTACATTTTCTTGTAGAGCTTGACCCAAAGATATAGTTTGGTAAGTTTCAGCCCTCTAGCCTTAGCAATAGCGAAAATATTTGGGGGGGGGCACGTCCCCCCCCCCCAGGCTGCGGTACACCCCAAATTGCCCAGGCCAGATAGGGTTAACAACTGAATGCTATAAACACATGAGTTGACGAGTCCGTCCCTTGGTCATTAATCCCTGGTTCCACTGTACTTATTAAAGGTGCTATTATTTTGGACAACACTTTATTAGCATGGACTTTAGATTTTACATGGATTTCATAAGTGAAGTCCTGTAAATATTCTGTATATATTCAACTCTGATTGAACAAAACTATCCAATTTAGGTTAGTTTAGAAGATGTATATGTGATCAGAACATTAATGCATCAGAGAACTAAAGGTTCCGCTTTGACCCTTGAGTTGCCGCTCCGGCATGAAGCCAATGCTGGTTGTTTTCTTAAGCAAAAACATACGTCTCCCCCAACCTCCCACCTTGCATTGAGTGGGCACATAATTTAAGGGAAAGTGCTATAAAATGAATGTAGCAATAAGTATCCTAAACAAAGCTGCACATCTAAAAATATTAATTACAAAGAGGCGATTTTCATTGTTGCAGTAACCCAGTGAGGAGTCGGGATTTATATAGCAATGAGTGGATTGCCGACATCTACAGCGTCCAACCAATTTGAAATACAGGTAATTGTGAAGCATCAATTATTTCGAAACTGATCACATTATAGGAAAGATGCAAAACATACAAGAGCCACACCTATAGTATACATGCTGCACCGTATAGAAGTTTCATGCATCTGCCTTCAGTAGTTTCCAAGATATGGAGTGAACAAAAATTTGACAAACAGATAAGCACATTTTGCATGGACCCACACAAGCACTAGCTCACATCAAAACCTTATTAGATCATAAGGCCATTTCAATGAAGCTTCCATCCAAGTTTGGTGAAATTCATCCAGTAGTTCTCCACATATCTTGTAGACAAGAGTAGTCCTGTACATACATGCAACAAAGCTGGGCATCAGAAACAGATGGATGCACGCAAACAAACCAAAACCTAATCAGATGAGGAGGCCATCACGATAAAGCTGCCATCCAAGTTCGGGGAAATTCCATCCAGTAGTTCTACAGATATTTTACAGACAAGGCTTGTCTATACATGTACAAGTAGACAGACGGATGAACCCCAAACATGCACGCACACCGAAACATAATAAGATGCGGGGGCCATTCCAATAAAGAAGTCTGGTGAAGTTCATCAGATGCCATCACGATGAAGCTTCCATCCAAGTTCGGGGAAATTCCGTCCAGTAGTTCTCCAGATATCTTACAGACAAGGCCTGTCTATACATGTATAAATAGATGGACAGGCAGACAGACAACATACCCAGACGAACGCATGCATGCATACCGAAACCTAATCAGATGAGCTCATTGCAATGAAGCTTCCATCCAAGTTTAGCGAAATTCCGGTTGGGGTAGTTCTCCAGATATCTTGCAGACAAGGCTTGTATATACATGTACAAGTAGATAGACGGATGGATGGACACGAACGAACGCTCGCACACACACACACCAAAACCTAATCAGATATCTTGCAGAAAGGGCCTGTATATACATATACATGTACAGGTACATGGACAGACGGACAGACGCCGAACATTGACGAACGCACACACAAGCCAAAACCTAATCAGATGAGAGGGCTATCCCAATAAAGCTTTCATCCAAGTTTGGTGAACTTCCGTCAAGTAGTTCTCCAGATATCTTGCAGACAAGGCCTGTATATACATGTACAAGTAGATGGACGGACGGATGGACGGACGGACGGACGGACACCGGATATGGATGAATGCATGCACACACACACCAAAACCTAATCAAATGAGGGGACTATCCCAATGAAGCTTCCATCCTAGTTTGGCGGAATTCTGTCCAGTAGTTCTCAAGATATCTTGCAGACAAGGCCTGTATACACATGTACAAGTAGATGGATGGACGGACGGACGGACACCGGACACAGATGAATGCACGCACACACACCAAAACCTAATCAAATCAGGGGGCTATCTCAATGAAGCTTCCATCCAAGTTTGGTGAAATTCTGTCCAGTAGTTCTCAAGATATCTTGCAGACAAGGCCTGTATATACATGTACAAGTAGGTGGACGGACATCGGACACGGATGAATGCACGCACGCACACACATCAAGATATCTTGCAGACAAGGCAAGGGGACAGACAGACATCCATCCATCCAGACAGCACAAACACTAGATGTCTAGTACATAATAATCACCATCAGGTTCAGAATTTACAGATACAATCAAAGTACTTAAAGTACTGATGTCGGGTTTACTTGAATTGTATTCACTGTGGCGTTTAAGATATAGTAATGTAGAAATGCATAGATAATTAGAAGCATAAGCTGTGATAACTTACTTTGTATAGAGTGGCAAATAATATTATGTTTGCCGATGCAAAGTCTATACTGTTCCAAAGAAACTCCCATTTTGTTATATGCAGTAGTTTACTGTGTATGGTTCAAATTTTTTCTTTCAGTTCAATACCTGTTTCAACACCTGTTTCAAACTCCTGTTTTCAATACCTGTTTCAACTCCCGTTTTCAGCAAAATAGATCAACTCAAGATTGCTTCAGCTCCAAGACTTTCGCTTTTAACACCCCCAGATATATCAACTCCACCATCATTTATTTCCTGCAAAAAAATTCTTCTTCAAGACTGGATGGTCACTGTCGCCTGTCGGTGTGCTATCACTCCCCACACAGTCAGGTTGTTGACGCACAACTTTGATTATCAGATAATTACGAATTTGTCTACATTATAGAGAAGTAAGCTTTTGAAAAGAACTCATCTGTGATAAATGATAAACTTAACCACAATCACTGCTCAAAGACGAACTGCCTGATCTGAACAACGATAGATCTGATCAACATCGGGTGTGGAGAATGGACCGTGGAGAATGACCCTTCCCGCCGTAACAAATGATACCGGATAAAATAGAATGGAAAGGCAAATTTTAAAAGAAATTGGAAAGATCAACTTTACTGCGATAATGTTCACATTATCAAGTTAAATGCACAAGCTACCGTGCATTGTAAATATGTTTATGACTGTCAGACAGAAGAACGATACTTTTTTATGAATGTTGTAAGGGGCATCAAATGAGAACAGTCTCCGGGCAGGAGATCAAAACTACACATGTGCAGAAGAAAAACGAAAAACTGAAGAGTGATACTAATGTAGGTTTACCAAGGGTAAACCCGACAAAAACAGCAAAAGAAATTTATTCATTTCAAAGGTTTGGATTTGCAAACTGGTCGGAGAGTAATTGCAATATTTAAAGGCCATGAATTTTCCACCCACATGTCCACACATTGTCACACTCTCATGATGAGCATACAGGTCTTTGCATATACATTTGGGCTGTTATTTAGGGATTCTCAATCATTCACTCTCACTGTTGTCAGAGTTGTCTCCCTTGATGTGATATATATTGAATCACATCAAGGGGAAGAACTCAAGCTTCATAATTCATGATTATCTCCCCATAACTATGGCTGATGATCCTGTTTTGCTTTAAAATTGTAACTAAAGAATTGCACCAGACAAACTCTGTAATTAAAATGGCATTAATGGTTATAAATTTTGGATTGGAACAAATTGATTGAAGCAGCATTTATAAATATGGTCTGGAATAGAGCTAATACACACACCGTTTGGATAGGTTTCAGGTATGTCCTCACTGCAGAATAGGGACAGTCATTCTCCACTGAACAGTCCAGGCAACGGTCAGCGGCACCTGTCGGCTAAACAACAACAACATTATATGATTGATCATCATTTACTCGTTTCAAAAGTTTCTGAAAGTCATTCAAAAGATAGCTACATGTTGATGAACTCAGTGGAGACTGTGTAACTATCCGAATAAATATCACAAGTACATGAGATCATGGGGCCATTAATTAGTGACTTGAGCACACTCCTGTTAGAGTAAAGGGGAGAGGAAGGGGGCTACACTCAAGTTCATTTCACTCATATGGTAACAGCCAGTTTTAGAGGTGGGAAAAGCTGGAGTACCCAGGGAAAACCACTGCCTGTTGGCAAGATCAGTTACATGTATATGTGCCGGATTTCTAATATACCTCATTCTGACAACTCTCACCTTATTTTCTTTAGTAAAATGAAGCAGCTTCCCAAATGAGGACACGTTAACACATTTACTATCACCCAGCCAATAAGAAATTAGGTCCAGGTCATGGCCAGATTTTGTCATGAGAGAAAAGCTGCTGGTATCTTCCCGTCTCCAGTTGCCCCTTACGAAGGAATGACCAAAATGCCAATGACCAATCTTAGAAATGACAGAAGGGAAAGTTCAGTTGAAGATTGCTGATTCATGTGAGATCAAACTCCACAAAACAAACTTATGCGAATCTGTCTCAGCAGCAGACCAACTATACCAGGCACTGGGGCTATCTATGTTTTTCCTGTAACTTCTTCATGCATGGGAGTAAGGACTTGGGCAGAGTCCTACGACTGATTCTCTCACCTTATTTTCTTTAGTAAAATGAAGCAGCTTCCCGAATGAGGACACATTTACACATTTACTATTGCCCATCCAGTAGGAAATTAGGTCAAGGTCATGGCAGGATTTCGTCAAAAGACAAAAGCTGCTGGTATCTTCCCGTCGCCAGTTCCCTCTCACGTAGGAATGACCAAAGTGCCAATGGCCGATCTTTTGAGGATGAAAATATATTAACTCTTTTTCAGGAAATATTTCACAAAGAAACATGAACATGCAACATACCAAGACTGCATGAATAATTTGATTGTCAGGAAATTCAACCAAGCAAGTTTATATTTTAATTTTGAAGAACTGGTAAAAGTTTTTTTATTTGAATATGTGTAATGTGAAATATCAACAATCTGTCTTAATCTGTCCTGAACACCAGCACCATATCCCTACCCCCACCCATGCCCATCTCAAAATAATACTAAAAAGTCTTGTCATCGATATCCCAAAATTAATCATTCTAAATAACTTGTAAGGCTGTTTGGTCTATATCCCTTGGAAAACTGCAGTTTTGCATTTCACATTTTTCTGTGTATCAGGCCAAGAAACCGAAGTAATTGTTGTTAACTGCAGAGGCAATTATAGGACTGTAATGATCGTCACCAAATAACAAAAAATATTGCTGCATTCACCACTTAGAGAAATGTTAATACATTTTTGGGGGAAATTTGCATTGGATAATAGTCTGCTGTGGAGGTAGCAAAATTATAGAAAATTGTACAGAAAATGCGTTATTATTTATAAATCCATTAGGAAATATGTAATTTCTTGAAGTTCATTATACTACACATGATGTGTACATGTCTATGTTTGTTCACCCAAAATCAAAAATAATTCTGAAAAGATTTATGTATATATAACCTACTGGCTCTAAATGCTGGATGTTGACCACCTGTCCGATAGCTCCCGTTTCTATAAGCTCCTTGATCTTCTTGGCCTGTGGTGTGTATTTCAGTACATGACACACAGCCAAGATGACTCCGTTTTCTTGGCACACTCGCACTATCTCCCTACAATCTTCTTCTGTTGTCTGCACATTCAAACAAACAAATTAAAAATCGGCTTTGGCAATGAATGTGTGAAACAATGATTATTTGGTGTGATTGTGACAAGCAGAATATTAACTATTTAAGTGTAACTTCAACATGCTCAATGCTGGCATACATGCAATCTAGGTAAACCAAGATGTCAAGGAAATAACATCTAGTTCCAATGCTATGAAAATATTCTGTTATCTGTTTTCCACTATCCTTCGGGATACTATAATAAGCCATCACAACAAATCCCACCTTTTCAAATTTACATAGATTGACATTGGCTATACACCTGTCTACAACAGCTCTTTTGGTATTTTATATTGCTTGACAAAACCAGACTAATCAGAACTTTCTGAAGAAGAACGTTGACCATGCACCATGTCTGGGCAGGGCACCATGTCTGGGCAGGGTGCCATGTCTGGATATTGTTTATCAAAACCGTTTATTGTAGGGTCTACATGTATGTCTTCACGTGTGTACATGTAATGAGGGAGATTACACACTAGGACTCGCAAGATAAACTAGGGGTGCTAGTACTGTCCATTGATTGGTTAACTGGGCCAAAATCAACAAACACGAAGTGGCAATCACAGAATCCGATTGGGTAGTTACAATGGGGATCGCCAGCCACACTAGGTGGCGCTAGTGCTCCAACAGGTAAAGAAGATGTGACGTCATAAAACGAACAATTATAACGTCATTACATTATGACAATGCCTTTGTGACGTCCAGAAAAACGATATGGGCATGCACCTTTTACCTCTTGGTATACGTAGCCATCTGGCGTCAGTTCGAGCTGGCGAACCTCATTGTGCAAGTCCCCCATTACATAGGTGTCATTCCTTAGTTTTTTTTCCACCTGGTGAACTATAATATTCCATGATATTATATCAGAGATTTCTGAGATTGTCATGCATGTACATCGTACACGTCATCTAACAACCACTGGTCCTACATGTAATTGACTGGGATCTCTGATAACTGTACAAAGAGTTGTCCAAGTGTCCGACCTTTCTATCCTACTTTCGGTTCATAGTCCATGTAAGAATCACGAGACAATGCATACAATAGCCAAATCTGGAGACAACAATATGTCTAGACTTGAGCCTTTTCAGCAGCATAAAGACTCAGACAATAATATCTACCCTTCTTCCTCCCCATAAAGCCACCAGTGGAAATGTTAGCAGGACCCAATGGCCTAGATATTGTCAAACTGTCTCTGCCAGGAAATATACAAGAGTCTAATTACGACTACATGTACCTGCTACTCTATACAGAAATGAGTCCATGAGTCTTTTATGTTATTCAAGTTTCAAATGTTTCCCCCCCCCCGACATCTTTTGATTCTTTTTTGTTGGTGTTAAGGTTATGCTACCAGGGAGCCCATAGCTTTGTTGACAAAGTTCCAAGACTTCCTGTCTCAAAACAGTTACTGGTCTTCAATCATGTATATATGGGTGTTTATACATTCATATATAAATCCCTGTCCCCACTCCGGTGTCCGGCAGGGGACAAAAACTAGGATAACATTATTCAAACTTACAGCCATTGGTTTCTCTAACAGAATGTGATGACCTTTTCGGGCCATAGCAACAGCTGGGGCCTGTGAACAAGGCAAAGGAAAAAACATGGAAAATTGAACATAATTCAATCACATGAAGTGAAATTTCCCACCTTGAAAGGAGGGACTGAACAGGAACTTGACAAAAATTGTTCAAAATTATGCAGATAATCCAATAATTTAATGATTTTAGATCCAATTTATTAGAGCAGCTGAATTTATCTGTAAAATTGGAGGTGATCAATTAGGAGTATTTACATGTACCATATGTACAAATTTCAAATATGAATTCAACTTACATGTATGATTGATAAGCCTACATGTAGCTGTATTTGTAGAGTTCTATAGTCATATAATTTCTCAGTGTTGCGGGACTGATTTTGAAACCTGTTGAACTAGTCAGCTTCATTCACATTTATCTTAAATAAACTTAAAAGATAAATCTGTACAGAACATGAACAACAAATCGTGGCAATACAACATCTGAATCTAAAAGCAGGACTATACATGTATGACGCTAAAAGCATGAGAAATGTTACATTTTTTCAAAATATTAACGGCAATCTCTCGAAGCAGTTTTGCTTTTTGAGGACTTTTGGTGTTCGACATTAGGTAAAGACTATAACCTTGTGTTCCTGATCATGAGTAGCAATAATAGCCACATCAGCAAATTTCTCCCGGTCAATCATCTCACGCCAATCTGTGAAATAAAGAATCCACCAAGATAGTGAAGACAAGATGAAGATGTCAGAGGAATAACTTCTTCTACATGTATCATTCTATCCCCTTTTCAACATAAGATTTTCCTTGCATGAACTTTGGACAAAAAATAATATTGTTATACACTTCAGAAAAATCAAACAAACATTGGGGGTCACCATATATGTTAGGCTATGGTTGCTCATCAATACTGGATAACCTCGTCTCAGATTAACACAGAAATGAAACGAGAAATGGAGAAAACCATAAAATTATATATTTGCATGTACATGTAGATAAAAAATGAACACAGACAGGACAGATTTTTTTTCTCAAAATAACATTTAAATCCTGGTTTCATCTGATCTGTGACTGTCATATTTCTCACTTTATTGGTTCATGAATGGCAAAATCAATGTAATCGCATTACATGTACATGTATAATGTAGAACATGGTAATGGTGGACTTGCACAATATCAATTATTCAATCAGATTATCTGATTGTCACTTCCTTTTTGTCAATTTTGACAGAAGCAGCACTTCTGGTCATATTGTGCAAGCCCCCCATTCATGTCAAATATTCACCTGTGAAAACATTTTCCACTGGTATATTGAAAGCCTTCTGGTCTCGCGTCCTTCGGAAATCTCGAGGCTCAGCTAGCCCTACCACCTGCTCACGAAGAAAGTAAGATTTAATTGAAAATTTCTCATCCAGCGAATCCATATAAAATACATGTATACCTGAAATATTTTTTATGCAAGCTATTTTTCAATTTGTGAGGAAAAATGAATGTATTGCCCAAGAAATATGTAGTCCAAATACATGGATTTTATCACTTGAATGTTATCAAGTAATTGGTGAATAATTACTTAACCGAGTACATAATGGACTAACGTATTACCAGTACATCACACTCATCATCCATGAACTACCCATGATACACAGGCCTGTCACAGGGCTCGTATTTCAATGGGAATCCAATTCTCGTGATAATCCCGTAACTGGAATTCACGAAAATCCAACGGATGCCCCCAAAATTTGAGTTATTTGCATGAAAGCTATGTATTTGGATTTTCGTGGATTCTCAGGATTGGAATCACAGGAATACGTTCAGATTCCCATAAAATTTAACGAAAAATGAGCCCTGCTGTTACCAAGGGGCGGGGGGTTCGGGTGAACCACCCTTTCAAAAAAAAAAACAAAAAAAAATTTGCATGGCCTTGGCCTTTCGGGGTCACATTACCATATCTATCAAGCACCAGCTTGCACATGATCTTTATTAGCCCATTCAATATGTGAAAAAGTGTGCCTTTTTTAATAGAGGTACATAGAGGTACATCATGACCTGGAGAGCATTCTAGATATGAAGCCACTGCAAATTCTCCTATGTATAAATTAATGTAAGTCAAAGCGGCCATGAGCTCATATTACGATCTGTAATCCTGCAGTGTTTTATCTGTTTGGCTACATTTTTGTCGGTCGTTTGTCAGAATATTGATGGGAATTGACGTACATGTATCATTGTTAGCAATGTCTTATGACCGCGATGGTCATATTGGATTTCAAGATGGGTACCATTTGAAGCCCATTTCAGCAGAAAATTCAATATGCACACAATATACAAGTACATGTACTTACATTATTTCTGTTATTACAATGATATTCTATGGGAATGGCACAATCATTACGCCACAATACATGTAGCTATGGCGTCCATCTGAGCCTACTTTTAGTTGATTTCTAAATATCTATTCCAAGGGCCACTCACAAACTTGGAGGTATGGTCCCACAATAAATTCGTGTTTTCCCAGGAGGGAATAATCAGCCATCTCAGGTTTGAAATAGTGACCACCGTAAACATTTTTTCAAAATGTCCAACAAAGTTATAGACTTGATTTGGAAATATATGAATACATCTTAGGTAGGAAATAGAAACGCATGGTCAAGAAGAACTGCATTACAGAAAAGGCAAACTAGAAGTACACTTCTGATGACAATCCAGGATGGTTGAAGATGGCCATCTTGGATTACATAGAAAACTGAAAAGTAAACCAACCATCCTCCCACCGATGTCAAGACAATCTCCAAGTTTGAAGTTGATCGGTTGAATAGGTCGGACAAGAAATGTGCAAAGATAAAACTGCTGAAATCCAAAATGGCTAATGGTGGCAATGTTGGATTACACAGGTAACTGAAAATCAATCCCAACCGCCCTCTCACTGATGTCAAGACACTCTGCAAGTTTGAAGTTGATCGGTTCAACGGTTCTAGAGTTATTGATCAGACAAGAAATGTGTAAAGGAATTACAGAATTATGGATGCCCAGTGTTTCTAAGTCTCCCCCACTAATGTGGCGGGGGACAAAAACAACAATTCTATAACATTTGTGTCAATAACATTGAGCTAACTGTGCAATTATTACACGATTTACCACGGTTATGTGAAATGTACATGTGTCAAGTGCAGGTGTTCATTAGGAGATTCCACTTCACAAGTCGGATGAGAAAAGGGATGTGTGCTTTCATACAAGTAACAATCGAATGAAACAAACAAATAAATTACAAGATGAAATTTCCTTCTCAAGTTTAACTGTTGTTTCCATCGGGAAATTGATTAAAGTGAACGTAAAGGCTGAGGCAACATGCACTCTGTGGGAAAGAGCTACATTGAAATACTGAAATAGCAGCAACAAATATTTTTGGGGATTTTTTTGCACCGAGTACGAACGAAATTATCTCCGTTGTATTATTGTTCCCCGGCTGCCGCCATGCTGGCTATCTCACTCAGAGCAGTGACGTCGTATCACTTCGGAGCTCTTTATTCGTGGAGTTAGAAAGCGCAGAAAGCATGTAAACATAGCGACGCACGAGGAGGCTAGCCTGACTTCAAGTTCTGACGAAGAGACAAATGAAGGTTTACAGGGTTACCAGTTTGAACCAAAACGCTCCGATGTCGACGAAAGTAGTGAGTAGTTCATCGAACGTTTCAGGTCAGTAAACACTTGCTGGAGACACGCAACACAATCAAAACACGCTTGAAACAGCCGAGCTCTCCACCACCGCAATTACAATTCGTGCTACAGCGATGCCAAAACAAAGTGATACTACGTCACAGGAAAATATCACGTGCTCCGTACAAGCGTTTTCATTGGCGCAAGGCTAATGAATAAACTGTTATGGCCGACTCCAGTCGCTCGTTGCATCAGTCAATAATTCCCGTGTTTGGAATTTTTTGTTTGGAAGGGAAAAAATCACAAAAAATATTTGTTGCTGCCAAATGATACTTTTAATATAGTTCTTCCACGCAGTGCGTGTGTTGTCGCAGCCTTTACGTTCACTTTAACAAAGCGACACAAATAGGCATATATCCACATAATTTCCCATGCAACAGCTGACTCGGCTGACAAAAATCACTCCCTATTTGAGAGACCACATAAACTCGTCCACTGACATTGGCATGATGCCAACTGAGACGGGAGCATTGTCCCAAAATCAGTGGACGAGTTTTTTCAAAAAAGGGTAGAAAGGTGTCAAAGTTTAAAATATGTTTTCAATCTTTCATTGTAATCTTTGTCGATAATAAATTTGAGTAGTACAATAGAATAGAAATACATGTAATGTTTTCATAGGTGTGCTAAATGTTTATTTTATGCACAGTTTAAATAGCATGGGAAAGTTTATAAATTTTAAGGCACGGGCTTCGCCCTTGCCCTAAAATATAACATTTCCCACACTAACCGTGTGTCAAATATCCATTTAGCACGCCTACATGAACATTATTTATTTATTTTTTTTCGCAGTGTATTAACCATTCACATTTGCATAGTAAAAATCGACCATAGAGGTGGATCCACCATAACTGGCGCTGCTACTGCGGGGGCCATGGTGGATCCACCATAACTGGCGCTGCTACTGCGGGCTCCATGGACCTCTATGGTCGATTTTTTTTGGTCGATGATATCTCATGTCATTGATGAAGAGTATGATTTGAAAATGGACATATCGCTGATGAGCTTAAAGTGCTAATGCAGCGAAATTGTCAATTTCATTTTTATCATGAAATTTTACGGTTTGGGATTTCTGCTTTAATTTAATAAAATTCTCACAGAGAGCTTTAAACAGAAAGATATTATATTTTGCTACGAAACACAAGGGGGTTAGCAGATAAAGTGCGACACTTACGGTCGCCATGTTTTTCGTATATGTGACGTCATAAGTATGACATGCCGATCGACGAGCAAGCCAGCGATACATGCGTAGCATATGGCGAAGGCCAATATCCATAGACTTAATTCACATTGTTGTTGAGTTAATACTGTTGATATCCTTCACTGTCTTCGTATGATAACGTGCCAGGAATGAAAGAAAGAATCTAGTCGGCCACGTGTCCGTGCATGATCAGTTAAAATGATTTATTTACCTGAATTCGTGGGCAGTACCGTAGTTGGACGAATGCATGCAGTTACTATCTGATTCACATAGGAGGGAACGGGGTTTTCGTGGATTTATCAGTTAATAAATCACATCAGCTGTCGAAACTCACAATATATTCCAAACTCTGTCTATGCAATTATTTGTCATCAAAAATATTCCCCTGGCATTAGAAATTATTTTAAAAATCTTCAAAGTTTGTATCGTCTGAGTAACTGCATGTTGAATACACGGTCATGCCGGCAACCGGGTAAGTGATAAGATTAGTGAGCTCAGCTTTCTCTAGGCCATGCACCAACATAATTTCAGAATACTACGTAAAATATTAAATTGAAGTTTACATACCGGGAAAACTAACATTTCAAACATTTCAACTAAAGAAGATTCAAACAACAACAAAACAACAAACCGGACAAAGCATTGAAAAACGAGTCTCTCGGGAGTATCTGAAATAAAAAATAAACATGAAATTAGTTCAATATTATTCTGAAAAAATTACATAATGCTAAAAAATTGTCTGTGATAATAATCGAGAAGGGTGCAAGATAATTTTACCGACAGCACAGAAAAATATATAAGACAAATATAAATTCTGATAAAAAAATATTATTCAACAATTTTGAATGGCTTTTTCTTTTCTCATACCGCACAAACTTATGAACAGTTTACATTTGCTTTCATAACCGATCATATTGTGGAATGCAAATAGAATATAGATTTAGAGTGAATGGAAGAAATTCTTAATAAAGCCTTCACTTTTTGCACAAGAAAACCGGAATGTGAAATTGAAGACCGAAGACTGTTGTTTTTGCACGCGGACCTCGGCGGGAGCACTTCAGACGGGCCGCTTCAGACGTCGTGATAGATTTGGGCATTCCAATTTAGAGCATATAATATTATGTTTTTAGATCTAATTTAAAGTTGATTGTAATGGGAAGAAGAAAACATATCTCTCTGAGAATCTGGGGATAATGAAGATCGATCTTCGTTATTTTCTTGAAGTTGGGAATCCTTCCGTGTAATGATAAGTGATACACCGTAGGCAAATAAAATGCGGACACTGGCAGATAAATTTTATAAATATCATACAAAACAAATTTATATAGACTACAGATTCTTGGTAATTACTTTGACCAGATAAAAATTATAATGGAACTGCTCAGTGGAATTTGAAGTCATTTCTATGGTAATGAATTCAATTTAGCCTGGTTGCACACGGTAGGCTTTGCTCGGTCGCGGATGCGGGGCTTTTTGTATCTTCATTAGGTCCATACAAATTGTCTGTATTCATTCACAGGTATGTCTTATAATAAACCCTTGGCATACTTAATTTCCTGATGAACATTAAATTCAAAAATTTTATTAAACAAACCAGTATATTGGCCTCGAGGACGGGCTTGCCTCCCTCCAAACCCTGTCCGCCATGCAGAGCCCAGACTCAAGCTGACCATCTGTCATACTTATGACATCATCATATTTGTAAACAAAGCCATGTAAACGGTCGCACTTTTTAGAGCACAATTGCACGCTCTTTTCCTTTTGAAATAAGAACTTCTCCTTGTCCGATTTTCCTCATGGATATAGCAAATTAATGACGAGAGAATAGAGAATCAAATTATTTAATAAAAATTTCGCTGCATTAGCACTTTAACATAATCTAATACAGCGGATGGCACCCATATTGGATAATGCACATCCATAAAACATAATACCAACTGTTCTCTCACCAATGTCCATGCACTCCCCAAGTTTGAAGTAGATTGGTTGAATCGTTCTAGAGTTATTGTCCAGACAAGATCTAAATGCTGAAAATCTAAGATGACTGATGGGGGCCATCTTGGATTACACAGGTAAGTGAAAAGCAATGACAACTGTCCTCTCACCGATGTCAAGCCAAACTGCAAGTTTGAAGTCGATCAGTTGAATTATTCAGTTGAGTTGTTGTCAAGACAAGATGCAACTGCTTAAAATGCAACTTAATCCAATATTGCTGGTAGATGGCAGCCAAATTGGATTATGCTCGTTCATGAAACACAATCCTAACCGGGATCTCACCAAGGTCAAGGGACTCCCCAAGTTTGAAGTAGATCAGTTGAATCGTACTCCAGCTATTGTCCGGACAAGATCCAACTGCTTACAATCCAATATGGTTGACGGCGGCCATATTAGATCACGCACATTGCTGAAAAACAATCCCAACCGTCCTCTCACCAAAGTCAAGGCACACCCCAAGTTTGAAGTTGATCGGTTAAATCGTTCACGAGTTATTGTCCGGGAAAGAAAATCTAAGATCCAACTGCTTATAATCCAATATGGCTGACGGCAGCCATATTGGATTACGCACATTGCTGAAAAACAATCCCAACCGTCCTCTCACCGATGCCAAGGCACTCCCCAAGTTTGAAGTAGATCAGTTGAATTGTACTTCAGTTATTGTCCGGACAAGATCAAACTGCTTAAAATCCAATGAAATCCAATATGGCTGAAATCCATTGCTGAAAAACAATCCCAACCGTCCTCTCACCGATGCCAAGGCACTCCCCAAGTTTGAAGTAGATCAGTTGAATTGTACTTCAGTTATTGTCCGGACAAGATCCAACTGCATATAATCCAATATGGATTATGCACATTGCTGAAAAACAATCCCAACCGTCCTCTCACCAATGTCAAGGCACACCTCAAGTTTGAAGTTGATCGGTTAATTCACGAGTTATAATGTCCGGACAAGAAAATCTAAGATCCAACTGCTTATAATCCAATATGGCTGACGGCAGCCATATTGGATTATGCACATTGCTGAAAAACAATCCCAACCGTCCTCTCACCGATGCCAAGGCATTCCCCAAGTTTGAAGTAGATCAGTGGAATTGTACTTCAGTTATTGTCCGGACAAGATCAAACTGCTTAAAATCCAATGAAATCCAATCAGGGATTCATAGACGTCCATTCTTACTACCGTTAAACGGTAGTAAGAAAATGTCAATACGAAGCTGCGCATCTGAAAACCCCTCGGCTCTGGGCGCCAGCCATTCATAATGTATTCAATTTGAAGCAAGACTTCAGGAACACCATGCAGTTAATTGACAAATATACAGATTATGAAAATTTTTGCCTCGAACGTTTCCGTCCAATCAGAGAAACCGGTATTCATTACATAAGTCTGTTGATGCATCGATAATGTATACCAAATTTTACTTCAAGCATTTGAAAATTATCAGAGATAGAGATCATTAATGATTTCGCATAAATTAAAGATGGCCGCCCATCCTTCCCGCAACTCAAGAGAAACTGATGTGGTTATTCATTGCAAGTCTCTTGATACATCGATGCTGTATACCAAGTTTCATATAGAACACTGAAATGGTATCAAAGATGTACATCATTAAAGATTTTGCATAAATTAAAGATGGCCACCAAGGTTTCCGCCCAAACAGAAACGCCAGAACTGTCATTTATCGTAAGTCTATTGATGCATCGATGATATATACCAAATTTTACATCGAGCACTCGAACGGTATCGGTGATAAAGATCATTAATGATTTCGCATAAATTAAAGATGGCCGCCCATCCTTCCCACCACTCAGAGGAACTGATGTGGTTATACATTGCAGGTCTCTTGATACATGGATGCTGTATACCAAGTTTGGCATAAAACACTTGAATGGTATCAGAGAGATATATACTTAAAATTTTTGCATCAATTAATGATGGCCGCCAAGGTTTTCACCGAATCAGGGAAACTGGTTTGGTCATTCCTTTGAAGTTTCTTGATGCATCGATGATCTATACCAAGTTTCACACTGAACAGAGAAATGGTACTCAAGATACACAAGATTAATGATTTCGCATAAATTAAATATGGCCACCAAAGTTTCCAACCAATCAGGTCCAGATTCAATAGGGTTCTGGGTCATGAGCATATGGATGTGCAGTGCAAGTTTGGTGTGCCTAGGGTAAGTCATTGTAAAGATATCTTGGTAACAAGAAAGCTGTGATGGTTTTGCATAAATTAAAGATGGCCGCCAAAGTTTCCAACCAATCAGGTCCAGATTCAATAGGGTTCTGGGTCACGAGCATATGGATGTGTACTGCAAGTTTGGTGTGCCTAGGGTAAGTCGTTCTAAAGATATCTTGGTAACGAGAAAGGTGTGACGGACAGACGGACGTACATGACGACGACAATACCCTTCGGCCAAATTTTGTCCGAGGGTTAAAAACTGAATACAGACAGTAAACATGAAGCTGCGCTATCGAAACCCCTCGGCTCTGAACCCCAGCTATTATAATGTAAGGGTGTCTCTACCAATTGATTGGCTTGTGGGAAGAAATATTTACCCCTGGTATTGTAAGTGTACTTTCTTTGAAAAAAAAAAGAAGTTTTCCTCCCCTTAAATTAATTTGTTTCTGGAATAAATACATACACTATAGATATACGTTTGTTCTTCGCATTGTGTAAGAGAATAAATCAATAAATCAGTCATCCAATCAATAAATAAATGTGATAGTATACAAACATGATATAGAAATTATATGCAAACTTAACATAGGAATTAGTGGATTTTATTAGACAAGGGGCATAACTCTGCAAAATACTTTCTGACACGACTCATTTTCGATAGGCATCTAGTTCAGGTCAAGAGAAACAACTGTATCCATTAGGATGTCGTATATGGAACGGTTCTGAAATTATCACAATAACAAATCATAAATGGACAAGGGGCATAACTCTGCAAAATACTTTCTGACACGACTCATTTTCGATAGGCATCTAGTTCAGGTCAAGAGAAACAACTGTATCACATTAGGATGTCGTATATGGAACGGTTCTGAAATTATCACAATAACAAATCATAAATCGATTTTTATTTGTAAAAAGGGGCATAACTCTGCAAAATATTGTCCGAGATGACTCACTTTCGATAGGCTTCTGATTTACGTGAAGATAAATAGATGTAACAAGTTTGGTTGCCATGCATGAAACGGTTCTGTAGATATCGCGGTAACGGACGGACGGACGTACGGACAGCCGTACATGATGACGACAATACCCCTAGGCCAAAGTTGGCCGAGGGGTAAAAACTCAAAAGTGTACGTTTTGGGCAAGAAATACTCAATATTTTTGACGAAAACTCAATCCTTGAAATGGTGCAAATTATTTCAATGATGTGAAATCCATCGCCGATCCTTCGACAATCTGGCTTCGAATGTTTGGGGATTTTCAGTTCTAGAAATAATTGCCAAAGTTTTGCCAATAACACGCTTGATACAGAAAGTGGAAGTAAACTCAGGTGTGAGACATGCGCAGATCACGATGATGACGATATAACGACAGGGTCTCGACTACAGTCATAGGGCGCACACAGTCTGCGACACGTGCTTTACAACAGAAGATTGGCTAACACCAAATCAAGCGCTCCCATAGGTCGCTGATTGACAGAAAATCTGTACAACCTGTGAAGAGCAACTCTGCAGCCCAACATGAACTTGAGCAAGAGACTACATAGACACGACAAACTCCACGTGCTTTCTGTTTCAGTTGGCGGGCCGACGGGAATACGAGAACAAATTTACCATGTGGTTTTCTTCGCTGATAGTAGTGCGATACACTTTGAAATAAAACTACCGGCTGTGTTGTAAAGTTAAAATTTGAAAAGAAAACTCTTTTCATTGACGTACATGACAGAAGGAGCTTATGCGGAGTCCAGTTTTCGTTTTTTATACTTTCGTAATTTGTGAATCTCCAAAGACTGACCTGTCAGTATTCACCATCACACAAACTATATTCTGATTATGGTCGAAATATTGCTAAATGCCTGGACCAAAATGATTTAATAATAAAAAATACACTGTTTTATTATAATTATAAAACTTTTTTAATCGTTGTAAAGGACGAAAACAGGAATCTTGAATAAAGTGGCAACAGAGTCCATTTAACCCAGGTTCTGGCATGTCTGGCGGTTGCTTACATTGATGACATCCAGCATTTTGTTAAATTCTGCGTAACCTTTTCACGTAACCTTTGGGTAACGCAGTCAAGTTTGGCGTAACCTAACCAATAGGTTACGCACCTGCAGTACCCGTAACCTTTTTGGGGGTTAGGCAATGATCTCTAATGTCATGGCCTGTACCATTGTACTAAATTCTTTTCCATCACACAATGTTTTTAATTTATGTCCAAATTTAATGTCTTCATTATATTTCTCAAGTTAAACATTAACCAACAGAAAACTTCTTAAAATTTTATTTCAGTATTTCATTATAAATATCTATGATACGTAAGAACTAAATAAAACACGTTACCAGCTTCACCTGAATGCGTTATTAACGTTTAATTATATTTGGATTTTACAGTGAAATGTATCAGAGGTGAAGTGTGCCAGTCCTGTTGACAGTTTGTGGGTTTATGTGGTGTTTGACTTCAGTATTACAGAAATTATTTGTTAATATCTTAATTGGTAGGGTGGTAAAAATATCCAAAAACTCAATATAAGCTTGTGGATGGGCCGTAAAAACTTGGAAAAACTCAATTTGAGCATAAAAAAAAATCAATATTTTGTATTGGGTAGTAAAAATTTGGACTTCTATGAATCCTTGCCAATATGGCTGATGGTGGCCATATTGGATTAAGCACGTCCTTGAAAAAACAATCCTAATCCTCCTCTCAACAATGTCAAGGCACTCCCCATATATGAAGTAGATCGGTTGAATCATTCTCGAGTTATTGTCCGGACAAGATCCAACTGCTTATAATCCAATATGGCTGACGGCGGCCATATTAGATTACGTACATTGCTGAAAAACAATCCCAACCTTCCTCTCACCAATGTCAAGGCACACCCCAAGTTTGAAGTTGATCGGTTAAGTTGTTCACGAGTTATTGTCCGGACAAGAAAATCTAAGATCCAACTGCTTATAATCCAATATGGCTGACGGCAGCCATATTGGATTACGCACATTGCTGTAAAACAATCCCAACCGTCCTCTCACCAATGTCAAGGCACACTCCAAATTTAAAGTTGATCGGTTAAATTGTTCACGAGTTATTGTCCGGACAAGAAAATCTAAGATCCAAATGCTTATAATCCAAAATGGCTGACGGCGGCCATATTGGATTACGCACATTGCTGAAAAACAATCCCAACCGTCCTCTCGCCAATGTCAAGGCACACCCCAAGTTTGAAGTTGATCGGTTAAATCGTTCACGAGTTATTGTCCGGACAAGAAAATCTTACGGAATTACGGAACTACGGAATTACCGAATAACGGAATTACGGAATAACGGAATTACGGACACCGGTGTTTCTAAGTCCCCCCCTACTAAGTAGCGGGGGACAATTACGGCCAGCCTTAAAAATATGTGTGTTGAGCGTAACCTGCCCACCCCATCAAAAACCTGCCGATCCAAAAGTTTTTATTGGCCATCTGTCGCCGTAAATGGTTTTTATTCTCCAAACAGCCATGTTGTTGTTGTCATCGTTAAATCACGTAGGTCATGAATTTGTCCGCCAAAGTTGTGTCGTGTGTCAAATCATGGGTGGAATTTGTTCATTCAGAGAGATTTATTCGATATTTCATGAAAATACCGTAAGTCGAATAACTGACCTGTAATCAGATATAACTGCAATATCCTTTCATCTTGCTGCTTTTCACAAAGTGGCTGTCTTCAAATGTTTTAATGACATAATGCGCAAACTAATTCTCGAAACCTTTGCTCGTTCATTTTTTGGAAGCCTCGAATGCTCTCTGTAATGGTTCCCGAATGGCGCCAGGCGGTGTGAGTGTATTCTCCTTCAATAAACACACGGTCCTCAGACAGAAAGTACACAAGGGTGAAAACGAAAACCTGGGATGTTTGGATAGGCCAGTCCTGTGTAGGATTACTACTGGATGGGCCAGTCCCATGTGTTATTGCTGCTGGATAGACCAGTCACATGTGGGATTACTGCTGGAATGGATAGGTGAGTCCCATGTGGAATTACAGCTGAATAGGCCAGTCCCATCTGGAATTACTGCTGGATAGGGCCTACATGTAGGCGAGTCTCGTTTTGGATTATACTGCTGGATATGTCAGTCCTGTGTGGGATTACTGCTGCATATAGGCAGTCCAGTGTGGGATTATTGCTGCATAGGGCAGTCCATCGCGAGAGTACTTGTGGATAGGTCAGTCCCGCGTGAGATTACTGCTGGATAGGCCAGTCCCATGTGAGATTAACGCTGGATTGGCCAGTCCCATGTGGGATTACTGCTGGAAAGGCCAGTCCGGTCCGGGATTCTGCTGGATAGTTGAGTCCCGTATGGGATTACTGCTGAATAGGTCAGTCCCGTGTGGCATTGCTGCTGGATAGGCCAGTGCCATTTTGGATTACTGCTGGATAGGTCAGTCCCGTGTGGGATTACAGCTGGATAGGTCAGTCCCGTGTGGCATTGCTGCTGGATAGGCCACCCTTACTGTCCAGAAGTGTCTTTGAAGTAACTTTGAAGTAACTTTAAAGTGTGGGCATATTTTAACCTTGAAGTGCTACGCTCAGAGTCAGAAGTGTGCTTGCAGTGTGGGTATTGTTTTGTGGCAATGCCATATAAGGGCATTGAAGTCACAATGAAGTCACTTGGAAGTACTTTAGAAGTGTGCTTCAAATATGTTAATTAAGTACTGCAAAGGCACTTCATCCACCCTTCCACAGAAGGGTAACCTTCAAAGGCACTTCTGAAGTGCTCTTGAAGTACCTAATTAGAATATATGAGGTAATTCAATGTCCTTATATGGCAAGGCACTTCATCCACACTTCTACAGAAGGATACCTTTCATATGCACTTCTGAACTGCTCTTGAAGTACCTTATTAGTATCATAGAAAATTCGTGTAATGAAAGGTATGTATATATAGCCACGAGATATTTACTTTCCCAGAAAAGAAGACACAAATATATATTTGAGCACAGAACGTTTTATTTAGAGAAAGCGCGGGGAGTGGGACAAAACAGTACATCATAAAATATTTACAATAAACCTGGTGGTTCTGAACAAGAAACGTGTAGTTTATATAACCGCTAGCACAAATCCTTGAGACAACATACAACATAGTATTTACATACAGTCTTTGGTAGGAGAATTTATTGCAGTATTAGTATTATTCAAGGGTGACAGTCTTCTTATCCAACTTGAACTTGAAGCAGCAGATCTTTCGAAGGATAGTTTGCCTTAGTTGCCCTGAGGTCCACTTGGATGTAATCCAACCTTTGCTGAAACCCACCAGTCTGAATTGTGGACTTCTTGACCTGTTGCAAGAAATACATGCATATAATTAAAACCTGATCAGTTGTATATATGGTTCCGTATGACATGCAATCCAGTTCTTCTTTTTTTTAACGGCATGATATTTCAGTGGGACAGCACTATAAAATGGCAGCATTAGATCTGCTCTGTTACAAGTAGGTTCCCCTTCCCCTCCCCTCCCTTCCCTTCCCCGTCGTGATATAGCTGAAAAAATGTTGAAAGCGACGTTAAACCCTATTCACTCACTCACTTCTTTTTCTTTTTAATACACTCAGGATGATTGAATCGGTTGACTACCATAAAGGGTAAAGAATGAAACACATCCGTACGATTTACAAAAGATTGGTAAAGATGTCTATTATCCTTTGTTTAGTACTCCATAATATACAAGGGAGATAAACTGTTTGTGTGACGTTCTAACCAGTATACACTATGAAGATATCAACCACACATCAACCATACCTAGGTTTGCAAATTAAAGTTCCTGTCCGTCGATTGGTTGCTTGAAGTGAGCCGAATTCCTTGTAGCAGCTGTATTCTGGAATATTAAAGTATATACAATGTAAGAAGCCATTAGAATTGAAGTGAAACAATCATGTGAATTTTGATAATGTTTCTTTGTTAATTTCTGGTTCAACTAAATCTCCATACAGGTTTTCAAATGACAAATAAATGCTTATTAACTATAAATTGTATTAAAATTTTTTTGAAATGAAATGTTCTCATTTCTCAAGATGTGGGTAGGAATGTACAATTGAAGTATGTGAAGATCCTTAGCTTTGATATATGAAATATGCAATCAATAAACAAGGAAAATATAGCCTGTGATTGAAAGTCTAATCATAGCATGATTATACTTTTTCTGATTACAGCTAAAAATAGGTTATGCTAACATTTTATTATCAATATATTTTGAAACATATTTCTTTACTATTTTGTCAACAATTTAGTATGGAAATATTCTCTAATCTTGTGGAAGGAACAAAAATCAATACATTTTATAAATCAATAAACAGTTCAAAACAACAAGATAATTTATTTAGAACTATCATTCCCCCAGCCAGTTAAATCCCCCTGTTTTTACATGAACAGGAAGTATATACAAGCAGTTTTGTGATAAAAATATCTCACCCTCAGGGGGTTTCCTCCAGGGGTGCATGCCAATCTTCATATGAGGTCCCCAAGCCTGGGGTTTCCAAGCTGACAATTCAGACACTCATAACAATACACTGCCTTGATGAACCTGGGTAGATCTGAAAGTGATAGTGAGACAGAGATATGGATATTTCTTTGTGAAAGCCATGCTATAAGACCCATTAAATTTGACTGCAATTATAAGGTGAAGTACATTTCAGTTCAGTTCTTTGCTTATTAAGTTTTGAAAAAAGAATTATAGTTATATTTATAATTTACTTACCATATCATTAGCTGCACTCATCACCATCTGCAATACAGTTCTTCAAACCTCCATACTTCTAACTTAAAAATGAACAAATCCTCCTGACTTTTGCACTTGTGCACTTAGGTCAGCCATTGTTGTTGTTGTTGATGGTGGCGCCCCCGGTGGTCCATTAAATTTTCAAGGGCAGATAACTCCACCCATTTGAAACATTTAAAAGGAAAGACTATCAGAAACAGAAATTATATATATATTATATTTAAACAATTGATAATAATGAAGAAGATAATATAAAGTATTCTTTAATGGGCATTTTTTGTTGCTGACATTATGTTAGAACTGATTCTTTTAAAAATATTTTCCCATTTTGTCCAATTTTACTATAAAATCATGGATTTGGACTGATTATAAAATCTGAATTTAACAAGATTTAATCATCTAATATGATACTATTTTGATAACACTAATATGTGAGAGACTGATATTATTAATATATTTATTTTATTCAAATGGGAACCCATGGTACAGATCACTGTCAAAGATCAAAAAAAGTTTTCACAGTTCTGAGTAATATGTCAGTAACCACATGGGAATATTTTACACAGTTGCAGCTATTTTGAACTGTGAAGTACAAATCTGATGTTTAGTGGTTTCATGGAAATG
>JAVTVY010020283.1:0-78920 GCA_036873755.1 Hanleya hanleyi
TAGAAAATATTAACAACGTGATGTATATTAAATCTTGCAGGTATCTTACACAACAAATGGTTTCTTGGAGAAGAACAGAGACAGTCTCAGCTTTAACCTGATTGAATGTATGCAGAACAGCACAAACGAATTCGTCAAAGCCTTATTTTTGTCCAGTGTGTCCGAAACCGGATCTATTTCTAGGTATTTCAGTGTTACGTGGTCTTTTATTGAAACCAATTTTTCCCTTGAGCATATCACTGTCATGCTTAATGACGTACGAAATTTCAGTTCTTTTCGAATATGTATTTAGGTCTGCAATTCAATCTAAGTTTATTAGGTAACAGTTGAAGGCATGTATATCTGTGCAGCTACACACGTACACGTCTACATCACCATATATAACTATTTCTATAACCATATACTTTCTTTCTTTCTTTCATCAGAACATCGAGTTTCGTTCGAGTGAAAGGGTCTCCAAGGACGAAAAGGGCGGAAATTGCACGAGACAATGGGAAAGTTAGCCTGTCCAAGGCTCTGGCCAGAAGAATCCGGCGACACAGGTTCGTGAACGAAGTAATAAGTCCTTTTAAGTCAGAGTATCTCATATCGAATTTTTTGTAACTCGTCCGACCCGTGAATTTCTTTCCCACCGCCAATCAAAATGTAAATTGTCGAATAGAAATATTTCAATAATGAAAATGTAAATTGTCAAATAGAAATATTTAAATAATCAAAATAGCAATTATCAAAGAGGAATATTTCTATGATCAAAATGAGCTAGTTCATATGTAAAGCCTCCCTCAGTGATGATCCAGAAGTTTAAAGAAAACCAGAATACGGATATATGAATGAAAACTGAGATACTGTCTTTCTTGTATTGATAAGCTAAATTCCCAGTGAGGATGCTAAACCGTAAACGATCGAACTGTTTCTTATTTCTCATTGCAGTAAGAGTGGTACGGCCTCCCATCAAAACACGGGTAGCAGATCCACTTGTACTATGGGAATTTACTTCAGGGTATGTATTAATCACATAATGGTTTGCGTGTGAATTCACTAAACAAACAGTTATATCTATTATACATTTGATGTCGTGGGAAATTCTTGCGAACGCCGCTCAAATGTATTTGTAATGTTTGTTTAATGGTAGATACAATCACTTACCACACTGGCCGCTTGCATTTGAGCGGCATTCGCAAGCATTTCCTACTGTAAGAAAAGTATGGTAATATATAACTTTTTATGTAGTAATTGTAGGATTAAAAAATTCATTTGTTTAATTAGTGTCTGGGTATCTCGATTTGCATGTTTCCAGCTTCTGTATGTATAGCTTAGTTTCATGAGATACAAGCCGTCGTTCGCCATAGAACAGTGAAGGCCAATTCTGTATGGACAAACGCATTGATGATATCGTTCACATGGAGCTTGAAAGTTGAGGTCAAAACGAAACTTACTTTCAGAATTATATATTTTGCCAACCAGATTTCAAGAACATCTACATTCTGATTGAGTTTTTTTACATGCTTGCTACTTTTGATGCGAATTTTTCTTAATGATATACATATTTACCCATTCCTCATTCACAGCGATCTCTCGCCGACCTTCTCGCAAAAATGTCGAAGACGAAACCGTGGTTCGTAAGGTATGAAATCAGTTCTCTTATTATTTTACAACAGATTAAAAAAATGGCAGAGTGAAGAAAAATAATAATCTCGATAAACCTGAAGAATATCGTCAAGAAATTACAATAAGTATAAATTCCAAGAATGTGATATAATTGAATTGTTCGCGGACGTTACCACCAGTTCATATTCTCTGGGAGTTTTTGTTGTTTTTTGTTTGTTTTTCATCGACTGAATTTTTATTTGCTCAGATGTATTCGTGCCAATGAAACCTGCAAGAAAGCTGACTTTGACGACCGCTTGGTCCTGAGACAACTCAAATGTACGGGTATATTAGAAGTGACGCGAATACGGAAGGAGGGATACGCAATTCGCTTGTCTTTCAGGGATTTTCTGGATAGGTATGTTGTCATGATAAAATCATAACTGCCGTTATAAATAGTTCATATTTTTCGAATATCGCTTTTTCTTGTTCTGTTTCAAACAGATTAATGGAAATTTAAAAACTTGTGAAATACAATATTAGAGTTCTGAATACCTTAGCATTATTACCGTTTGATCGTGTTTATTCATGCTAACTCCTTGAACTATTGGAATAAAGTGATACCTAGCTCTTGGTTGGGCGATAGGTATTATATACATCTTCAAATATTGCCATCACCTCCGATATGCAGTCGACAGTCATCGTCCACGAAAGACCACTTCAATACCTTTCAATAACCCATTGTTGGTAATCCATGGTTGACCGAATGCTATACCTATATTTTTAGATATGGCGAGCTTCAGTTCCCAGCTGGTGCTTCTGTCGATCCAACACCCGAAAACTGTAATTGTATCCTGAGCGACGTCATTGATGAAGGATTCGTCATTGGGAAAACAAAGGTATCTTGTTATTATCCCCCTTTAATACAATACATAAAAAAATGAACAGACACTCCACCAGAATAAATTCAGTTCATGTATTTTGAATTGAGATTGGTGTGAGGATTTCGTTCCTGTTTTAACTTAATACAACTGATGAAACTGGCAAATATGGCACTGTATCAAGTGTTCAGTTACGACATTCATTAGATTACCGCGTTAAAGTGATTCAATTCAATGACTGCAAAAGCTATCAGCAGGTAATGCGTCACTTATATACAATATACAAACAGTTTTAGAACATTTGAAATTGATTTGATTCAGATTTACATGAGAAAGAAAAACAACAAAATGTTACAAGCAACGTTACGACAGAAGCGACACAGGAGGGCGGAGTTGGAACGACTAATGATGGCCCAGTCTTCGTCAGACACGGATCATCGACCGATTTACAGCGACCATTCGGGAGCAAACAGCATAGACACAACTGACGCCTCGTCTACGAGAAGCTCTAATGGATTTCGAGGAGACATACTCTCCGTTCACTCTCACTCCACCATAGATAAAACGGACTACGGCGGGTCGATTATCTCGGGACAGCCATACGGATCCAAAGACGACTTGGTGAGTATTGGTATTTGGTCTCGTCTCTCAATATATCGTGATAATCCGTCATGCTTTTGGTGCCCTTGAATTCGCTACATTCTTCCACTGCTTCAGAGTCTTCAACCATTTCTAATGTATTTTCCTTCGCTGTCGGCCTGTCAGACCGCCAAATCAAAATTGATAACCTCTCAAATGGCGACCGAGTATGCGCAACTAGCGTTTCACGGCGTCAAATCTGTGACGCTCGTAAGACACGAAGACGCTATCTTCGAGGACAAGCACCATGCTCGACGACAGTTAGTAAGCACTTTGGAAAGTATAGGCTCCTAACAACACACGAACCTCAAAAGAAAGATATTTTGATTGACAGTGATTCACGACCTGACGGGAAGATATTTTGATTGACAGTGATTGACGACCTGACGGGAAGCTAGATGGGAGTTAAGATCGTGTACTCTTCACTTCAGCCAGACAGTGGAACCTACGTCCAATCAACTTATTGGCAGTAACGGGCCAGAGACAATGCGAAGGGTTAACTTTGTGAGCACTGGGTTCCTTATGGTTTGTTCGAACGGTACACGGACACAGTTCTCATCACATATGCCACTGCGAGTTCCATTTGTATGGCAACTTACGAAAGGTTCAGCATTCCTCCTCCTCCCATATTGTCTCGCGTTTAGTATTTAAAACTATTCATTTAATCTTTAAGTCACTAAATATATTTATATCCAGGGACCAATTTCCTGTTATTTTATACAAATATTTATTTAACAGGCAAAAGAATTCCATATCGACTATCACGCCAACAAAAATGTGGAGAAGAACATGACCGCGCCGCCACCACCGCCGAAACCAAGAATCGACCCTTCATCCAATTTATCACCGTGAGTAATTTAGTTGCTATGTTATAGTAAATTATTGGGAAATTATCAGTATTATTATTTCAAGTTCATACCTGTGTATTGTGCTTTTCATATCACACAGTTCAACTAAGGTTAAATTTGGTTACCGCACTCTATCCTAAGAATTGCGACTGGAATTGTTTAGTCGTATCCTGCAAAGAATGAATAGGTTGATATCTTGCAAAGACTAGGATGATATCCTGTAAAGACTACCTTGATATCCTGACAAGACTAGGGCGATATCATGTAAAGACTAGGTTAATATTCTGCAAAGACTAGGTTGATATCCTGCAAATACTACATTTATATCCAAGAAAAAACTACGTTGATATTCTGTAAAGACTAGGTCGATATTCTGTATAGACTAGGTGGATATCCTGTACAGACTAGGTTGATATCCTGCACCGACTAGGTTGATATCCTGCAACGGCAATTTTGATATCCTGCAAAGACTAGGTTTATATCCAACAAAAACTACGTTGATATTCTGTGGAGACTAGGTTGATATCCTGGACTGACTAGATTGACCTAATTATATTGGCTTACGAAGGTCATCACTTCGAGCAAACTATGTGTGAATAAATTTTCTCATTAGAAATCCATTCATCCCTCACTTTACAGGAGAATGTGGGACAGATTCCGAATGATTCCAAGGGAGCGAGTGAGCTCAAGCGAACGGTTTGAACCATTGTTGAAACTATTCAAAATCGTGTGGTATTTCTTTCTGTTTGTGATCGTTCTGGGATCCGCCGTGGTCAGCAAGACAACATTGCTTCTGATAACAACAGGCCTGTCAGTGGTATGTATGATCCATTGTTTATCTATCTACTTATCTCGTCTGTATTCATAAGGCAGTTTTTTTCTGTCTTGTTCACCACATCTTATTTACCGCAAGATCGGGGCAGGGGTTCTGGCCCAATATAAAGGGGGGCAATGGGGTGGGGTTTGGAATTCGAGATAAGAGCGTTGCGTAATTTATGAATGGTTCATGTCCTTTCATCACTTCCCTTATATGTGTTGTAATCTTAGCTCTCGAGAGACAGGAACTGTTCCCAGATATTATTTGCATATGTCACTCATCAGTTATCTGTCGGCTTAAACTGTGAGTCGTTTCAGAAAGACAAAATGTCCAATGATGCTAAAAATGAATGAGTGTTAAGGTAGCCTCTAGCTTTGATTAGTCCATAAGCTTGACAGAATTGCAGTGGAAATTGCATTTAGATGTAACCCGTTCCAGTCGAATACTCCCATACACTAATTTAGCAATTCAATATTATGCATACTCCGAGATTCAACATCAAATTTCCGTGTTGTGGTGGCTCACTAATTGTTGTTTTCATCATGATACATATGTATAGATTCATGTCCTTTCATCATGATACATATGTATAGATTCATGTCCTTTCATCATGATACATATGTATAGATTCATGTCCTTTCATCATGATACATATGTATAGGTTCATGTCCTTTCATCATGATACACATGTATAGATTCATGTCCTTTCATCATGATACATATGTATAGATTCATGTCCTTTCATCATGATACATATGTATAGATTCATGTCCTTTCATCATGATACACATGTATAGATTCATGTCCTTTCATCATGATACATATGTATAGATTCATGTCCTTTCATCATGATACATATGTATAGATTCATGTCCTTTCATCATGATACATATGTATAGATTCATGTCCTTTCATCATGATACATATGTATAGGTTCATGTCCTTTCATCATGATACATATGTATAGATTCATGTCCTTTCATCATGATACATACATGTATGTATAGATTCATGTCCTTTCATCATGATACATATGTATAGATTCATGTCCTTTCATCATGATACACATGTATAGATTCATGTCCTTTCAGATCAAATTTTCTATATTTAATCTGTCTTGAAACAATGTGATGAAAATGATTACGTTTTTTCTAATAAATGTGAATCCATTGTACAATTGTTGTAATGTTATTTATGCCATTTTGAATTATTTAATTGATGACATGACGACACAAATGCAAGAGATATATAAATTCGTTGTAAACACTTCATTTGTAGGCTGGTGAACCGCAAAACATACTCAGGACCCAGTTAGTCGTGGCTCTAATATTCCCGTACGCATGCTGGTTTCTGCTGTACACACTGAAAGCTGCGTTTGGAAACCAGGTCTGGCCTTCGTTGAAACTGTACTGCGCTGTGAGTATCAGAATATATATATACTTCTAAATTCACATTAAACTGGTTCCAGTTATTATTGGCAGATCCATCAAGAAAAGTCGGTTCATGTAATCATATTTTCAAACTTCCGAATCTGAGCAGTAGGTGTTGGAGTGTCGGATGACGTAAATTTGTTCATTCAAAAAAATGGTTCTCTAAATATCACCTTTTCATTCAACAGATATTTTTCGTGGAGGGCCTTCACACGCTTGGAGTATCGTTGATAGTGTTCAGAATCCTTCCACGAATGGACATGGTCCGGGGGCTCATGGTCCTAACAGCCGTAGCCGTTTTCCCGGCTTTCATGAAGACTCTTATCAAGATGAGAGAATTCTCAACCAGTGGCGGTGTCAAGCGGTTCTCTCTCGTTGTCCTGAACGCATTCGCCTTTCTCATCCAACTCGGTGCTATTCCAGTTCTGATGATTCTTCGGTTTTTGGTAACAATTCCAGAGAAGCACGTAGCCTTGCTGAAAGCAGAAACGTCCAACGCTTTTAAGAACGAGACGAATATCCTCCATAGAGATGCGAGTACTACCATGCTTGATTTCAAGTCCATCGCCTGGGAAGTTCCTGTCGCCCTTATATGTGTGTCGTTAGCGTATTGGGAAAACTTTGCGGATTCGGACCTTCGGTTGTGCGGATTGACGATTTCCATGAATAAATGGAAGAAGAATCTCCACGCATGTCGCGAGAAGGTTTACATGTTCGTGAGTCTCTGGAAGATAATCTGGACTCTAGCCTTTGCTTATCTGCTCCTAGATAATTTCTATCTGACCCTGGTCTTTCATGGCGACACCACAAATGTTACCACCAAGGCGGGAGACAACAAAGAACTGTGGACGAGGAGTAAACGACAAGCGGACAACACGACTTTTGGTCCGGCAGTGACACCAGACCCAGACGAAAAGTCTGTCTTTGTCGCAGAACACATTCAACATCATTTCTTGGGTTATGGACCTATGTGGGCGCTGATGCTCTCCACCTTGCTTTGTTCTTACTTTGGTATGATGGCATGCAAGTTATGTATGCAGGTGGTCGGATTCGCCATGCCGATGTTACTGGCCACACCTGCGACGCTAGCTGTTATCCTGCTACAGTGTATGGGGCCGAATTGGATCCCCAGCCATCTCAACTTGATAGTGTGGTTCTGCCCGGAACAGGAAGGAGCCATGCTACCGTTCCACTATATTTGTTTGGGTCTTCTCTGGCTCTCGCAGATGATCATAGCGAGTCACATTTGGGTCCCGGCTTCTGGAAGAATGACAAAAACGGAAAGGTTAGCTTTTGCAAATTCAATAAAACAAATTTCCAATCAATAAATGGCTGATGGGACATTTTTCTTTCAAAACACAAGATAGAGAATGTTTGTTATCTGGTTCGGATATACAGATGTGAAAACTATATCAAGAAGATATTATTCCAGTATAAATGAGTGAGATATGTAAGAGATGGGAAAAATATAGTATAATATAATATAATATGATGTAATATAATATAATATAATATATAGGCTAGGATCCTAGTCCGTGTTTATGTATACTGTGATTGTTTCATTGATGTTTTTTAAAATATTGGTGCTAATGCTAAGGTTGTTATATGGAATAGGTATTTAGATTATTGACGTGGAAATTCTTTAATAAACGACGGTTGACTATTGAATGCCGGATTAGACACTTGTATTATGTACGTTATATAACTGATATTGTGACACATCATTTTTTAAGGGTTAATCGGATTTACTTCAGCTTCTTTCGTCGCAATCATTCCAGCGCATTCTCACTATACTTTCGTTAACCATTTCACTCTCGCACATTTGTTTAGGTTATTCGTCTTGCCAATGAGATGTACTGCTCTCCTGGAACAATCGCTGCTGCTCCGTCGACGTCGGGACGACAACGATATAGCCCTGAAAATGACGGAAGAAGAAGAGGAAGAGTTGGATGAAAACTACAAAGCCAATGACGTAGTACCCCGAATATACGCATGCGCAACCATGTGGCACGAGACACGTAACGAAATGACCCAACTGCTGAAATCGTTATTTAGGTAAGTGTGTGCGCATTCTGGTGATGCTATTAGATGGTATTCCCATGAACAGTCACGCTCGTGACTGAAATACGTCATACTCCAGAAAACGATCACAGACTAAACTCTTATTATCAGTTGCCTGTTCTCATAAAGGATATGTGATGTTTACATACGAAAAACTCTGTGTACTGTGTGCGACAATAATCAAGCCGACTTGTTTTTCGATCCTAAACTCCCTAAATTTTATTTTTCATGACGTTTACATACTGAAATACTAGTTTCGGAAAAATTACGATCTTCCGTTGTAATGAAATGGATTTATGGTTGATCAAAATGAGATTTCTGACCAATTTTGCTATTTTGGAGACATTTATAGGCAGGATTTTCTCTGGCACAAAAATATGTCAACTCAGACCAAAATTATATATTTTCACACAACCTATTAGGAAATTTGATCATGTGAAAGAACCAAGAATGGTTATGGTTGGAGATGTCATAGTTTTGCTACAATTGAAAATCTTCCCTACAAATGCCTCAAAAATACCGAAATATGCACGGAAGCGCATTTTGATCAATCCATTTTTATACAACTGAAGATCGAAATTATTTTGAGGCTGTTATTTCAGTATGTATACTGCAAGAAAAATATCATTTGGCAAGTTTTCGATCGAAAAAAATATTACCGTCACACAAGGGACTGTTTCGTATGTGAAAATCACACATCCAAAATTTGGACTAATTGTGTCACACGCACTAATGTGATATTAATACATATGTCACATATTACAGGATGGATCAAGACCACAGTGCACGTTATCTGGCCCAGAGATTCTTCAAGATCAAGGATCCGGATTTTTACGAATTTGAAGGTACTTTTTGTTTGCTTCACAGCCTCAGGATATAAGAACAATATCTTAACATCACGTCAGTGTATACCTGGCTCAGAGATTCTTCAAGATCAAATGTCAGTTATCTGACACAAGATGCATTGAATCAATAAAAATCTATAGAATGAAGTCAATGATTTTATCGGTATATGTAGCGCCGGTGCGTAACTCTGGTTCACTGCCAGTAGGACGATCCACATAAAACATTTTTTTGTAACTCTTTCACCTCAATAGCCACCTATTCCATCATTTTTGGATTATACGTTTTGCTACTATTCTTTGCTATGAAAACGTCATTTTATATTCTCTTTTTTTCTAATCATCAGCCCATATTTTCTTTGACGACGCCATGGAACTGAGTGATGACGACGCAATGGTCCCTAACCAGTTTGTTGCTAACTTGATTGACAGTATGAACGACGCCTGCAGGTTGGTAATCAACGTCACAAAACATTATTGCAGAAACTTATAAAACAGGGTTATACCACTTAGCGCTTACATTCAAAGTTTCTCAAATTTGGCGATACCTATCGCATGTTGAAAGCAAATATGAACGTAGCGTGCAAAATCTATGGCTGATTTCGCTTACCTCGGGGCTATGGTCCCGATCATCATGCTATTCATATGAACGGACACGACCAAATCTTGACTGAAATGCATCATTCTCTGGAACACGACTTCACAACGGAACTCATATGGATTAAGATACAGACTTGATATTTTTTGGAGCATCATGTCTTGCCGGCATCATTGAAAACTGTTGACCGCTTACGAAACCTAGAAACTCTTAACTAACCTATGTTTATGTGTGGTTTTTAATTTGGGTCTTATGCTGTTGGATTATTTACGCGGAAATTCTTTAATGGCTGAATATTGAATTACAAGCGTCTGGTCCGTCATTCAGTATTCAGCCGTCGTCCATTAAAGAATATCCGCGTCCATAATCCAAAAACCTATTCCATATTTCATGTGTCTGACTAGACTATTATTGACTTTTCCGTATTTCAGTTATTACAACAGGGAAACATATATCACTGGTAATTATTCCTTGCAATGTTTCCAATATTCAAATTGAATAGAATATATTCGCAACAAATTATTATTCTTCTCCATCACAGCTCTGTTCATGAGAGACCAATGTTCATGGAGGCCCCCATCAAGACGGTTACACCGTATGGGGGTAGACTTACCTGGCGATTACCCGGCCGTACCAAGCTCGTCGTCCATCTGAAGGACAAGACCAAAATCAGACACAAGAAACGATGGTCACAGGTACGTGTTCAAACTGATCATTGTTAGGAGGACAGGCGGTGACTTTCTGATATGGTCTCACGTAGACCGTGTCCTACACTGTATATGGTATATTTCAATTTTCAGCATCTGGTCCAGGTAATTCCATAGCAAACGATGAATCAAGGTTGTTTGAAGTCACTGCCTATTTAAATATTAAACATTAATATTATATTGTTGGGGCACAGTACTCGTGTCGCTTCCTAAGATACTTCCAAATAATTGTTCCCCAAGGTCTATCAAGACGTATATTTTCTTGCATAGTTTATGTTCTTTACATCAGACAGTAAAGATATATCGCGCCTCTTTATGTGTACACCAGACTGATCAATTAATACCCTGTTAATAGCACGAGGACCTTGGGGGTGAAATCATATTAATACACGGTTCCAGAATATTTTGTTTTTCCTTTTCTCTCCGAATAAACGTGCTTTATATATTGATCTGTTTTGTTATCCCTTGTGTACAGGTGATGTACATGTATTACCTGCTCGGTTACCGTATTTTCGCCATCAAAGAGTACAAGCAGCAGAAAGAAGGAGAGGGAGTCAAACGTTTCACGGAATACGACGGTTCACCAATCAAACTCTCGGCCACGGAGCTTCGACGACGAAGACGAGCTGCTCATTACAGCAGGAGCGCCATCTTCCACCAAATGGACGACGATATGGAAATACAGGTACGTGGTCGAGCATCAATCTAAGTTGTATTGCGAATGGATTTTGGTCTCTCGAGTCTTCTAAATATTAATTTAAGGAATTTATTTCGAACATGTATGTATACGTGAACTGGAAGAGAAATGACGACGAGCGCGCGCTCATCGCCATAATGTCATTCAGTCAAACTGTATCAATTCTGGTGATGTAACAATATACTTGGAATAGCTGTTTTATTTTAAATCTATTGATGCAGCGAATCATGTAAATACGTAAATTTGATCGGTTCATTTTGATTTAATCTCAGTTCGCCCACACATCATGTGCTGTATGTGTATACGACACTATATATGTGCTCTCGACAATGAAGCGTGTTTAATTGCCCCCACACCTGGTGAAAAATAAAAATTAGACCTAATTAATTTATGCATTCTATGTAGAGAATGGCTTATGCGGAGTCGCCGTTCCACAGAAATTTCTTTCACCTTTTTCATTGCCAACATCGATTTATTTACAGATTTAATTTGTTTGTTTTTGATTTGAAGCTCGATGTTCTGATTACATACTTAAGTATTTTGCTTCCTCTATTAGGCGGAAAACACATTCGTGTTGACACTGGACGGTGATGTGGACTTCAAACCAGACGCCGTGAGACTGCTTATGGACCGAGTACGGAAGAATAAGAAGGTGGGCGCAGCCTGTGGACGTATCCACCCTATCGGAGCAGGTATGTCAATACAGTAGTTAGGTCCAGCTGAACACCATATATTTCAAATCTCTACGGTGGTCAAATAGACAGTCACATTGAAAGCTCGACTTAAGATACACCAACTCTTGGGAACGAATAAAAAAAATGTTTTTCAATTATCGTGAGTGAACAACAGCAAGATATTACTGATCACATGCAGCAATAGAATGAACGCTTCTTATTTAATATCATGCTGTATTCTTGTTATAGTATTTTAATCCTTCCTATTAAAAAGGACAAAAGGTAAGGGTTCGAAATATCAATTTTGAAAGTGGTCCTCTCATTTCCATATGTTCATTTTCCTTTTGTAGGTCCTCTGATCTGGTATCAGGACTTTGAATACGCCATCGGTCATTGGTTGCAGAAAGCTGCAGAGCACGTGTTTGGATGTGTCCTTTGCGCTCCTGGGTGTTTCAGCTTGTTCCGTGGGTCGGCTCTGATGGATGACAACGTGGTTCGCTCGTACGCCACCAGGGCTACAGAGGCATCTCAGTACATTCAGTACGATCAAGGTGTGTCTTCAATACCAGTTTACCTATAGTGATCAATAGAAGAACTAGTAACCTTCGTCACTGTTCCACATATTTGTCGTCAGACTACTGTACCACTTACCGTTCATAAATACCCATACCGGGTACGTAAGAATTGGAACGAAAATCAATTATTTCATTAAGGAAAACTCTGAACCTTCTAGAACGGTGATTTTTAGTGGTTTCATTTTGGATTATATCAGGAAGAGCTTATGAAGAGCAACATGACTCGCACGCACATGTACATACATTTCATACACATTTGGAATTGGTGCTATCTGTCATACGAAATAGATCTTTCGATTATTGAAGCTGAATTTCTTGTATGGATGACGACTGGATATTGACTGTCGGATCTGCCGCTTGCCATTAAAAATTGTCACTCATTGTGTCACCCTTTCTTCTGCAGGAGAAGATCGCTGGCTCTGTACCCTACTCTTACAACAAGGTTACCGTGTAGAATACTGCGCCGCCTCTGACGCCCTTACACACGCCCCGGAATCCTTCTTCGAATTCTTCAACCAGCGCCGTAGATGGGGTCCTTCCACACTGGCTAACGTCATCGATCTAATCTCCGACTGGAAGAATACCATACGCCTCAACGACAACATCAGTCGATTCTATATGTTGTATCAATTCCTCTTCATGGTCTCCACCATCCTGGGTCCAGCCACAATCCTGCTCATGATTATCGGCTCGTTGAACGTCGTCCTTGACATCGCCATCGGATGGGCTTATGTTCTGGGTCTAGCACCCCCTATCTTCTACATCATCATATGCCTCTATATGAGAACAACTATACAGTTGTACACGGGAGCAATACTCAGTGCGATGTATGCTATAGTCATGACTGTCGCCATTGTGGGATCAATCTCAAACGCTGTGGTCGGTGGACCCACCAGCCCAAACACCATTTTCTTGATCCTCCTGGCAGCGGTCTTCTTGATCTCAGCCTTGATGCACCCACAAGAAACGCTGAGTATTGTGTATGGTATTCTGTACCTGATCTGCATCCCAGCTGGCTACCTTATTCTCACGGTATACTACCTCTGCAACCTTAATAACGTCACCTGGGGAACACGTGAAATGCCGGTAAAGAAAACAGAGGAACAGCTAGAAGCGGAACGACTGGCGAAAGAAGAAAAGAAAAAGAAAAACGGGCTCATGGTCAAGTTAGGGCTGGATGTCGCAATTCGCGAGATGAAGGACCTGTTGAAACAGCTGCATGGTTATATGACCGGGGCAAATGCGAAGAAGAGTAAAACGGATGAACTTCTAGAGGAACTTATATTAGAGATGAAAGGGAAGCGTGGTGAATCCACCGAATCTACGGAAAAAAAATCCAGCCAATACAACGAGGAAGTGAATGACGAGGAAAGAGGGGAACACACGCTCAATGAAATCGTAACCACTTTACCGAGATCCACAGTAACTGAAAGAGTCGCCAGGGAAGACCCGAGAAGACCAGGCTGGTTGTCATATCCTAAAGTTGGAGATGGGCCCTGTAGACCGCTCAAGCACCTGGAAGACGCCTTCTGGAGACAACTTATTGGGAGATATCTTCATCCTATTAAAGAAGACAAAATGCATCAAGAAAAGGTGAAAACGGATTTGAAAAACCTGCGCAACAACGTCGTGTTTGGATTTTTCATGGTCAATGCTATCTGGATGGTTCTGTCTTTGGAGCTTGCAATTGTGTACGACAGGGTTCAGGGGCTGTTCATTGCACTACCACACGTCGAGGAGGGCAAGCAAAATCATCTGGAACCTCTCGGCTTCGTCTTTCTATTCCTCTTCGGTTTGCTGTTGGTCTCACAGTTCCTGGCCATGTTGATACACAGATGGGGGACGCTTCTTCACTTGCTGTCGATAACCGAGGTGCCACTGGTGGGCAAGAAACACGGGATCCAAGACGCCGCTCGAGACGCGATTGAGAAGACCAAACAATTACAGCGCTTGAGAGACATCGAGTTCGAGCCAGAACCTGATCCGGATTACCCAATTGACGAGGACTTGAACGAGCCCTACCCAGACTACGACTCTGAATACGAAAGTTCCTTGACATCGTCTCCTTCGGATTCCGTCCTCAGCGACATCCCTCCATCGTATCACAGCGACGAAGACTATTACCAGCAAGTCTACGACAAGAAAGACAAGAAGAAGCGGAAGAGACGGTCCGTGTTCAACGAAAGAGGGTTCTCTACTGGGCATACTCTACAACAGGCCTTCATCAGGCGCTTCCGACGCATGCAGCTGGAGGAACGCGACAGACAAGGGTCTGTCCGATCTGGGTCGCACACGTCGAGACCCTCACTCTTCACGGCGTTCAATATCAGTAGGGAAGCTACTGAGGCTGGCGATAGTCGCCCAGAAACAGACGCCGAGGCGGGTCCCTCCAGAGCATCGTCAGCGATGTCGCTCAGTGCCATGGGAACAACACCCGCTCCGCGTGCATATATGTCTCATGAATTCTCTGTTTCTTCGTGAGGAAGAAACAGCGCCTTCCTGGCAACGGTTTTGGGAATTATAGGTGTATTAGTCAGGTATACTTCATAAACGATGTGATAACTTGCTGACTGAAAGGTGTTAATTAAATCCATTCTCTTCGTTCCATATCGAAAACATATAAAACAGCAAAATCGAAGCTTCCAACGGCCATCTACGTTTAGCTGGATTTTGATATCCATGCAATTTGCTCAATCTCTCAGGCCGACTACAGTCTACAATACAGCTGTTTGACAACGAATTCATTGCACACGACACGATTTCCTCAACGTATACTTAGTAAAACGTGAACGTTTGTCTTTGCAACGACGGGCAGTCCTGGTGATTTGCCGCGGACCATGCTTAAATTTTCACTTGAAACACAGATTTTGTATTTATATTGATTCCTTCATAAACAATACCTTTATTTAGGCGTGCACATTATAAACTGACTGTTTTGGAACTGAGAGACGACAGCATGTCTCGTGAAAATATCGTTTCTGTTCCTGCTCAATCGCCAACAGTCAGCTCACTGAAGGAACATTAGATGCTGTACATGTATCTCGCTTTTAGTCTTAACTTCAGTTGAAGTCACGCAAATAAGTTTCGATACCCTGGCAAATTTACGATATATCAGATAATTATGAATAGCCCTTCCGCCATATCAGTGATGTGTTGGACCAGAAACGAGTTCGTATCAATAAGAACAACGCTAGCGTTTCAAATTGCAGTTGTATGCATAGGTCAAAGGTCATCGTTGCTCAATCTGTGGATTTAGAGCTTCTTATCCAGCACATACATTTGTTTGTAAACTACCGTAACTCTTAGTAATATATATATATAATAAGAAGGTTCGAAACATATTACTGTCTTCGTTTGTTTTATGGCAAGTGATGTAAGTAATATATTTGGCCTGGTTTGCCAAAAATATATACATGTACTAAACAAATTTCTTATGACAATAGGTCAGTTATTCCATTTATTCGAATTGCTTCCATTATTTGACAAAGCTAAGCATTCTAATAGACGACATGATAGTAGGTGCCTGATGATCACTTCATAACACACCAGTATGTCTGGCACATATACCACACCTTTCAGAATTATGTAAAACGTTGCAAATAAAAGGTATCTCTGGCATGCAATCACGTTCTTGTTATATATGAACATCATTATTCAACGAGAGAAACTGGTCTGTAACTAACATTCAAACTGCTTCTCTGGTATGTTCTGGTATGTCCAGGACATCAGCAATCCGATTAAACGATTACATCCAGGTCCACAACATTTTACACCTCAAGGCCGTTCGTTGGCCGCCTGGTACGACAATAAGGCTGCTAAATCATATTTGACCGATCAACGCCACTTGTAGTCCGAGATTCCTGTAACACTTCAGCCACACGACGGATAATTTCTGACAGATTGTCAGGCTGGGGTCAAGAGTTCTCTCCCTCCAAAAGAGCAATAGGGAAGCGACCACGGTGTCGCGCGATGTCATCCCAGTAACAATTATTGATAAAAAATGTTTGTCGTTGTACAACCTTTAACTCACACAATTTTATTATTGAATAATTTCCCATCATTATCAGTCCAAATTTAACAAGATCCGTCATATTCTTCACAAGTTTAAACGCCTTTAACTTCTAACTTATTCCAAACGGAAAACTGGGTCAGGTGTGGTTTCGTTGAAGCAACTGAAATAAACTGCTTCTCTGGTATGTTCTGGTATGTTCAGGACATCAGCAATCCGACTAAACGATTACATCCAGGTCCACAACATTTTACACTTCAAGGCCGTTCGTTGGCCGTCTGGCACGACAATAAGGCTGCTAAATCATATTTGACCGATCAACGCCACTTGTAGTCCGAGATTCCTGTAACACTTCAGCCACACGACGGATAATTTCTGACAGATTGTCTGGCTGGGGTCAAGAGTTCTCTCCCTCCAAACAGAGCAATATGGGAGCGACCACGGTGTCGCGCGATGTCATCCCAGTAACAATTATTGATAAAAAATGTTTGTCGTTGTACAACCTTTAACTCACACAATTTTATTATTGAATAATTTCCCGTCATAATCAGTCCAAATTTAACCAGATCCGCCACATTCTTCACAAATTTAAACGCCTTTAACTTCTATCTCATTCCAAACGGAAAACTGGGTCAGGTGTGGTTTCGTTGAAGCAACTGAAATAAAAGCGAAGCTGTTAACAATGTAATAGACGAAATCTTGATAAATTTAGGCTGAAAAGGAAAGGAAATTATTCCTTTCTATATATATGTGACATAAGTGTTGTACAACGGTCGAATATTAAAAAAATAATATTTTCTACTGGAATGAGGTCTCGCAACCCCGTGGTCGACCCCATTTTGCGCTTTTTGGAGGAGAGAACTCTGACCCCAGACAGACAATCTGTCACAAATTAACCGTCGTCTGGCTGAACTGCTGGAGGGTGATAGGAAACTCGGACTACGCAACTTCTTGTGTTTAAGATATGCACAGTTAGAATTGCCTTGCTGTAACGAAACATATTACCGATCCGTAACCTGATAGACAAAAAACACTGGGAGCATTTCGAGCAGGGGATTAGTTGTTATCCCGATTCTTTGGCCTATCGTACCTTGACCTACTAACCCTTCTTCTTCATCGACAACCGCAGGGACAAAAGTAGGTCTGGAAACGAGACTACTTTGGCCTGGAGCCTCCTTGAAATTTGAATTTGCCACTCACATTATATCTGTATCTCCGCCCTACTATTGAGTCGGAAATTTCAGTGAGTGTTGCCTAAAATCCATCAGGAAAGACCTGAAAATGTGATTTACGCCAGTGTGGAGCTGTTTTCAACCAAATTGGGGTCAAGATCTTGAAAAAATCCCGTTCAACTTTCTCTGTTTACTGAACATGCTTCGAATTTTGAGGCCAAACTTCTTCCATGATGTTTGTATCAAGTACCGGTATTTAATAATACATAGGTTACTTTCAATACTGTTCGGGAACCATGAATCTCATAACATACACAGCGAATACAAAATATTTCGTCTGCTTGCTGAAATAACAATATGCAATACCATCTTCACAAATCGAGGTAAATTTTAAATCACCGATGCATTGCAAAGAAAATGCTTGTTACAGCGAGGATGATGCATCAAAGGAAATTATAGACCTTGCTGGTTTTTTGCTCCTATCTCCGAAGTGCAGAGGGGTTTTCCCAGCAAAACTTCCGTACAATGTCGCGGCGTAGAGCGATGACGATATCGGGTATCATGTCTCAACTTGTTTTATTCCATGGCGTGAATGGACTGATACCTACACCTTGTCGACGCGTTAGTATTATATAATAGCACACTACCCTACAAGATTTAAAAAAACTGTTATGCTAGTGCGTTAGGGCGTTAGCGTTTCTCTACTACTAAGTGGCAACTGGATTACTTCCCTTCATTTGGTGGTTTTTTTTCTGGAATTGAGAGACTACAGAATCTCAATAAAGACAACATTCCCATTTCTACGACTCCAGTAGTCCGTTTTCGGCTTTTTCTGTGAACTTTACATGCCCCCACTATCTCTCACCTCTCGGCAGGCCACGATATTAGCCCATCTTGACCTAGTTGATATGGGTTTTCCATATTTTAGGGGTAAAGTCCGTATTTCCGGATTTTTTGCATGAAAAGTTTACATGCTCCCACCCATTGCCTGATCGGCGTCGATTAAAATCACCCCTCCCTACACCTCTCCTGCCCATACACGTAAACATCCTTCAATGTCCGAGTTCAAGCCCGGCTAGTGCCAGGGAATAATCCCCATCAGAGTTGTCTTCCTTGCGTGTATAGATGACAGCCTGATCAATGTCATACGGTGATTTCCCAAAGCCAGAGCGGCAATTTTATGTTTTTTGAAATAGGGGTAGCCTTGACGTCATAGCATCATAGGCCTACAACACATATAGGTTAAGGTGGCGCCGCAAATGTCCATTGGGAAATACCCAGACACGCGTCGACTTGTATATCATATATATAACATTACCTTAAGCGTATTTAGGGCCAGATACTCTTTTGCTTGTTTTATTAAAACTCCGGAGTGACTTTTGACCCGGATGTGACGTCATTGTGGCGTCACGCCACCAGCCTCACGCCCTGGTCTCAATTTCGCTAATGATGAAGGTTTTTGTATACTTCTCGGCGAGATGTACTTCAGTTTAATAACATTGCTGTCAATGTTCATCTTTTCGGGATATGATGGCTATACTACATCGACACTATACCACGATGTAACGCTCTCTGGAAATGGCCTACAATTAATCCGCATGAGCCAGTGTGTAACATTTGCAGTCCCAATTAACTCCCTGATCATAAATTCAATGGAGAAATCAGCCTGTAACCTTTTCAGTCGAAAACCCAGTTCGTTAAGTAATCACAGCCTCAAAATTGAGACCAGACGACATTGTAAACCCACTGTACCGCCTGACCAACGTCTGCGTCCGTTTTAGTTTCGACAATACTTTACACACTGGATCTATGGTCTCACGCAGGGAATTCTTTTTCTGGAATCACCCGTCATGCAACGGGATTTGCATGTGCTCAGGTATCCCTGGTCAGATCAACCGGTTAGTACGTTGGTTATCAACCGGTTGATCTGACGTCCGTGCAAATAACTAGACTTGCTTCAAGAGAAATACTTGTATTAGAATATCCAGTACATTTATTAATTTTAGAATATGCAGCACATTTATTAATGTTATAACATTATTAAGCAATGAGGGAACTAGCGTAACAGGGGCAAGTCCTATGACTCGTGTTCCTCTACGACACATGTATAATATGCTTGCAATTACAAGCCTCTGGTCCGTGATTCATAATTCAGTCGTCGTCCATTAGAGAATATCCGCGTCCATAATCCAAAGACCTATTTCATATTCCATATAACAGTATTGGCACCAAATTCAAAAAAGACAATCATAGTATACATAAACATATGCCTGTTTCCTGCAAAAGAGAAGCGGTCAACAGTTTTCAATGATGCCGTGGTATAATGTTCGAAAAATATCAAATCCGTATGGCTGATCAGTATTCTTAATCCATAATATTCGTTGTAAAGTCGTCATCTAAAGAATGACGTATCTCAGTCACGCTTTGATTGTGACTGTTCATATGAGTATCATGAGGATCTTGAAGTACATGGGTTCATACGGCCCCTATCCCCGGATTGAGCGGAATTAGACACAATAGATCTTGCACGCTACGCTCGTATTTTGCTATCAGCATGTGATATGTATCCCCAAATTTGAGAAACTTTAAGTGGAGGTGGTGGTGTAGCCTTGTTTTATAAGTTTCTGCAACAATGTTTTGTGATGTTGATTAAAATCGTCACATTTAACACAGGATCTAGCAAATGCTACTAGGCGTGATATGTATACGCCATATGCAGGTTCCACTGGAATATTACTGTCCAGAAAAGGATAGTTTACGATGTCGAAATTGTAATCATCTCTTTTGTCATACAGTCGATGAGAGAGATATAGGTCTAAATATGATGTGCCTGTAGGGTTATCTGTAGTTTCCTTCAAATCCAGTGAAGGTGGATATATATCCTTCACTGCGTCATTTATATAGCGATTATCCACAGCGAGAAGATCGTCTATATAGCGTTTGGTGAATGAGAAGGAACGGGCTTTGAATGGATCGGTTTTGAAAGCGCCTGCATATAGTCATATTCATAAGAGAACAGATATAGGTCAGCCAATAGGGGTGCACAATTAGTACCCATTGGAATACCTATATGCTGTTGATATATTGTGTTGCCAAATTTCACATATAAATTCAAGCAACTCTATAAACAAAGAAACATCCCATGAATGATATCTCTTGTATATAGTAGAGCTAAAGAATGCTTTATGGCTTCCGACATTAATAAAACGCTTACAAACGAGGCAGATACACAGGCCACTTTAATGGTGGGATGAGTGATTTGCATATGGCCGTACCTTCTGGAGTTGGAAGTTGAAACAGGAGTTGTCTCCCATATCCCGATTTCATCTGCACACGTTTTCGCCCGCTTTCATAGGGATAATATCTTCAAACTTCCATTCCAGTGATATTTGATGTCCCGTGTAACACTTTTTTTAAAATAGACAGTTTTGATGAAGAATAGTCTCTCATTAATGTGGACACTACGATATGTACGAGGTATTTGTTTTATCCGGAATTTGATATATTAGAAGTCATTATCTTACCTTTTAAAGATACTTTTCGTCAAAAAGATTGTGTGTACTGGTACATAGAAATAGAAAAAGTTTGCAAATGTTTATAATCATCCGTTTATCTCAGTATCAACTGTTAATATCCCAAGACCTAATATGTATGAATTTTCAGTTTGTGGGGACATGATTATTTCAAATATTGACACAGAGAAGATGCATCTACGGGTTTAAATGTGTCCATCGTGATGTTGTACCAATAGATCTAAACATTAATGGCGTATTATCCCCCTCTCAACCACGTGACGATTAATGCATTCATTTTGCTATATGGCATGTTATCAAATATCCTGAAATCTAGTTGCATAACTTATGTAACACAACATTTATTATCAACGTACAGGAATGTGGCGCTAGGCGTCAAGTCCTATATGTAACCCGATACGCCAAATTAAAGCTTGCTATGCTAGGTCCAGGGACCTCGCGTTGGCAATTAAATTGATGTCGTGTTACTTGAGGGAGGTTACGAGGCAACTGAATTGTATTACGATTCCCACCTGACATCTGATTGTCATGGGATAAAAAAGAGATCAAGTGTCCGCAGGTTCAGGTCTATTCTTTTCTAACATAACTGTACTCTCAATGTTGCGCACCTTTACACATGCAAATCCCGTTGCAATGCGCGTCAATCAAGAACAACACTGCTTCCATTGTCTCACGCGTCTTTTTCTGGAATCATCCGCCTTGCAATGGGATTTGCATGTGCTGAGGTGTTCATGGTCAGATCAACCGGTTAGTTAGTAGGTTATCAACAGGTTGATCTGACTCGGAACACCCACGTCCGTGCAAATGACTATACCTGCTTCAAGAAAAACACATGTATTAGAATATCCAGTACAGATTTATTAATGTTATAATATTATTCAGCTATGAGGGAACTAGTGTAACATGAAAAAGTCCTATGACTCGTGGTACTTCACGATATATCTATACTATGCTTACCAAACCTTTATATAGATGGCAGATACACAGGCCACTTTAATGATGGGATTAGTGATTTGCATATTATCGGTTTAGATGACAACTTCGCGCGTGATCTGAACAGTCTTTATGTCTCTCTCCTTTATGTGCAACTTTCACAGACAACAATCTGAACATTCCCATACTTCCAGACTTCTCACCTACTTCACTTCCAACGAGCTCTCAGTAACAGAAGCGTAGGGTGTTGAAGTTTTTTCTAGTTGCAGTCAGCTCACCTCTCTGCGTAATATCACCACCGTCAGTCTCCCTCTACTCCACACGATTGTCACAAACCAGCGCAGGGTCATGCCCAACCTGGAATCACCGACAGAAGAAAGCTTTGCAAAGACGACGCGGATGGCCAAAAGAATGGCACCGAAAATTCCATTGCCTACCGGGAACAACAATCAGCATTTTGCACTTGTCGATCATCGTCTGGTATTGCAAGGTGTCCATCTGATCAGTAAAATTTGCATATCTCCTTCAATCTCGAATAACCGAGTGCTATCGTCCGTTCGATCCTCGTCACTGTACCAAAATTACTATAAAAATCCACATCGTCAACGAATGAAGTTATGCACTGGAGCTCCACTGTAACTCGACGAGCAGCGAACACGGGTAATTCCACCGTAAATTCGTCAATGGCCAAAACCTCACACCGTACAACTCGGTCCGTACGTTTAGAATAAAACGTCGCGAAATATTCACGGAAATCCGACGTCTGCCCCAACGCCTCCACCTCTCCCACCCTGATTTCCTGCTCATCCAACAAATTAACAAATTAAGTCTGTCGTATATATAGACCACCATAACCAGAAAAAAACCTTTGATTCACAGCCTCACTGAGCAATTCAATGTTATAATATCAAATGACTTTCCTCCCTTCTGTAACAGTCTGTTCAGACGTGCATCAGTGTTTCCATCTACGCGAGGAATCCTCCATTTTATCAGTTTGAAAGGTAATTCCGGTAGTATATTCAGATTTGTACGTGTTTGATGAGATTGCTTAATTGTATGTATTGCTTGAAAGTAGGGTAACGGTGAGGTGTCCTTCACATTCCTTCATGTAGGTTGACATCAAATTTGGTACGTCTAACACTTCCTTGTACATGTACCGGTAGGGGTATGTAATTTTGATGCTCCGCTGAAGCATTAAGGTGTGTGTTGTGAATACTGATGATTAGTAGGAGCAGTGTTGATTAGCATGGTGGGGATGTGTGTGTGTGCATAAACACGCACATGTGGGCAGAATTTGTGAGCATACCCGGTACTTGGTATTTCGAACCTAGACTTCACAGGGAAATCTACATTGGTGAGTATATCTCAATTGATCGACATAGCTGGGTCTAGCGGCCTGCATGCTTCCGGCGTGTGGTCTTTTGTCTGTCCGAGGTCATCAGGCAGACAACCCTAGCTCGTTTACTACGGGTGGGGCCTCTGTCTTGGTCACCTGGAAGGAGGTCTGGTTGGTTTCCATCTGCTCGACTCTTTCGGGTGTACGGCAGAGCCTATTGTCAGTGGCAAGCCAGGGCATGTCAGTAGTCATGTGGGGCAATTGGAATGGGATGCAAGTTGGCTCTGTCCTCAAGTCGTGCTCACAAGTACATGTTCTCAGCATGCTCTCTGTGTAAATATTTAATAAATGTCTGCGGCCAGTGTATCCAAAATTTGGAGTGTTGGGTTGTTTTTTCCCCTGGTAATTAATTGATGAAGTCGCAGAATATCTAATTCAGCCAAATAAAATTGCTTGCTAAATTGTATTATTCGATGCTGAAACAAAGCCTGGCATTGTGTGCAAAGAAATCCAGGGACTTTATGAGCTCGAAAGGAGAATCGCTAGCTGTCTGTATTTAGCGACGGTTAAGAAGGGTAAAGGCGGAGGGGTATGGTGTTCCATTTCGGCCATTTTTGCGTCACGCGTCGCAGGCGACGGGAAGGGCGACGTCGCCCTTCCCGTCGCCCTTCCCGTCGCGTTCTTATAATGTTAAGAGATAGAACGCGATGCGACGTCGCCCTTTTTAAACGCGACGTCGCCCACGACGTCGCCCTTCCCGTCGCGCGTCGCTTTAATCAACACGACGCGATGGGCGACGTCGCCCACGACGTCGCCCATCCCGTCGCCCTTCCCGTCGCGTTCTTATAATGTTAAGAGATAGAACGCGACGCGACGTCGCTCTGTTTAAACGCAACGTCGCCCACGACGTCGCCCTTCCCGTCGCCTTCCGGTATTTTAGGACAAAATCGATCTACGCATGCTTAGGGAGCAGCTATTGCGATGTGGATCGTATGGCGAGGCCGTCATTTCATGAATTATCTCTGCCACTATCGATGAAGAAAATGTCAGCGTAAATGAATAATGATTATCCTGCATTATCGTATAGCTTTTAAATGGTGTTAAATATTATTCCATGCTTGGAATGATGCCTGTTATGAAGTTATCTCTCGGAAAGTCTGCAACTCGCTGTGTTGTACTGTACAAATTGTATCTTCGCTTCCAAAAAATATACGCAACCCCCACATCCGTACATCGTCTTGAATTTCTTTATTCCCATTGGATTTACGCGTGTATGTGTCTGTGGCTTTCTGTGTGCTTTTATGTGTTTGTGTTTTTCAGTTGTTCTTACAGTATACCTCCTTATGTGACCACATTTACCAGGCCGTTGAAAATATCCTTTTATTTACTGCTGTCCAACACTGTATACCGTTACTTAACCTGTCACGTCTCGACAGATTGTAGTGTAGATCTATAAGCTTTCAATTTAGCGGAGAGAGATAGTCCTATAACTCCCAAAAAGAAAAAAAAATTATGATGGAATTGAAGTTATTTTGTTCTTTCTACTCTTTCTAAGAACTGACTGAAGAATATTAGTACTTCTGTACTCTTTAAATCGTCCGGCATTTCCACGATCGTTCTAGACGATTGAACTTAAAATTCAGGACGAGTTCTTGGAGTTCGAGTAAGTTGCTCTTAACTGCAGAGATTCTTTCCTCATTTTCAAGAAAAATATAAAAAAAATCATCCTTGAAACACAATTGTCGTCAAATGGCCTGAACAATACCTGGAACAAAATGCATGAATTATTTTAAGAGTGCAAATCAACGAGATCTGAATTTTTCTTGAAATTGAGGAAAGAACCCCTGCAGTTACAAGGACGTAGACAAGTTTTCAGATTTGGGGCGGGTGGGGGGGGAGGGGAGCTATACTATGACAGCACAATAAGGCGAGGGTCCAGGGGCCGCCTAGGCCCCGGAAGCTCCAGGATCCCAGATGACTGGAGATGCGTTCTTGGCCTTTCCCAGTGAATAAAACTCAACATTAAAACGCACACGTTGTAACCAGTTTTTCTTTATCTTTTCTTGCTTTTATGTGTGGGTATTTTCTTTTCCAGGGTTATTAAACCTCAAACTTGGTCAACACAAAAAACGCTGTGCAAACTGATTAGCTCAGCGACTCATCCAGGTTGTGGTTTTGGAGGGAATACGTGGTTTGTACATTTTGGGAGGAATTTATACAGTAGTTTTGTGGGTTCCGAATCACGGTGACTTGCGGATCACTTTCCTAATGAACGCCTTATATTTCTTGCAATAAAGCATCTGTCTAAATCTTTTCTATTTTTATTGGAACGTCTGTTTCTGTGGACCCAAATAAATGTCGAACAACCGACCTGCGTTGTTTGTTTCTCGGTCAATTCGGCATGGTAATGCTTCCGGTACCACGCAATGGCAAATTCACGCTGGGACAAAAACGCGTGTGATTTCTTAAGTGTTGAATCTACGAGAAATAAAATGGCTTTAAGTGGTAATTTCAGTATTCGTTTCAGTGACTGAATCATATTAATGGTCAAACACAATATCTAATGATTTGCGATAACCCTTACCTCGCCAGCATTGTAACATAATGCGGCATTAGAGATGTCAATTCCGGATTACGAATTGTGACATTGAAGACTGCACACGGACAAATGTCTCTTGGGCAAAGTTATTGCTTTAGAATAATTTTAAGTCACAGAACGGGATAGTCTTCACCCCTCCTCCCCCCCTTCCCCCACCCCACCACACACATACCAAAGATTTCAAAATTAAAGATTTCATTATTAAAATTGGGAAAATATATCTGTGTGTCCTTTCCTCTATTTTCTTTTGTCCAGATATAGATGCTAAATAGATGTCCGATGTCCATTTAGAGAGTTTATATATTGTAATCTTGAATATGCGAGTAGAATTCGTTCAGCTGTCAGAAACACGATGGAACGTGTGTGTAACTTTCTTAAATTTGAATCTGAATTTCATGCAGTATATCAGGTCAGATGGGAAAACATTTTCGACAGGTTTCTATTGAACCAGGCCTGTCAGGTTCAATCTTAAATGAATGGTGTCGTCCGTGAACAAATAACAAACTATCGAAATCCTGAGAGAATTAATTTAATTAGTGAGGATAATTCCGTATATGGCATGGTCAGACAGATCAGGCGGTCGTTGTCTATGAAAAATTTCTGCCTCAGTAATGGCAATCCAACAAAGTCCAGGCATGTGATACATCATTTTTCGCCTATTGGGATATTGGTGATAGATGACCACTCAGCCTTTACAAAGAAATATATATATATATATATATTCTCAGCGGCTGTAACGACCGCTAGATGGTGTGATCCGCTTCTTACCAAAGTGATTCGCAACTGCCCGCGCTGGTGCACTGAGACGGACATGATTTTCTCATTGATTTACAAGTTCGATTAGAGAATTTTATACATGCAATTATCGACGACAGATTTTCGTAGAGAATAAGGCCAAGAATCACTCTCAACTCTTAACAACACGAGCGCCAGCAGTCTAGATGTAAAAGGCGATTCGGAGCTCCCCTGTTAACTGTATGCTTAAACATGCCTCGTTTCCTCTGCTTGACCACTTTCTCCTCTGACAAACACGCAGTGGGGAATATGTATTTCACAAACACGTCTATTTTTTGTTTGTCTTGCAAATATTTGGGGGGGGGGGCATGCCCCCCTTGTCTACGGCCATGAGTTAAGAGCAAATTACCCGAACTCCAAGAACTCGTCTTAAATTTGAAGTTCAGTTGTCGTCAAACGTCTAGTACGATCGTGGAAATGCCGGATAATTCGAAGAGTGCAGAAAAACTAATATTCTTCAATCAATTTTTAGAAAGAATAGAGAGAACATAATTCTCACAGTAAAATGACTTCAATTCCATCATAATTTCTTTTTTTTCCTTCTTTTTGAGAGCCATAGGACTATCTCTATCTGCTAAATTGAAAGCTAAAAGATCTACTACAATCTGTCGGGACGTGACAGGTTGAGTACCGGTATACAGTGTTGGACAGCAGTAAATAAAAGATATTTTCAACGCCCTGGTCAATGTAGTAACATAAGGAGGTATACTGTAAGGATATATCTGAAAAATGAAAACACACAAACACATAAAAGCACACATAAAAGCCAAACACACATGTGGGGGTTGCGCATATCTTTTGGAAGCGAAAATATAATGTGCACAGTACAACACAGCGAGTTACAGACTTTCCGAGAGATAATTTCATAACAGGTATCATTCCAAGCATGGACTAATATTTAACACCGTTTAAAAGCTATACGATAATGCAGGATTAATTTACGCCGACATTTTCTTCGTCGATAGTGACAGAGCTGATTCGTGAAATGGCGGCTTCACCATACGACCCACATCGCAATAGCTGCTCCTTAAGCATGCGCAGCTCGATTTTGTCCTGAAATACCGGAAGGCGACGGGAAGGGCGACGTCGTGGGCGACGTCGCGTTTAAACAGAGCGACGTCGCGTCGCGTTCTATCTCTTAACATTAGAGAGGTTTAGTTACACGTTGAACGGCAACGGAAACGTGTAAGATTCAGTTACGCGTTACGCGTTGACGTCGCAAGAGAAAATGTGTTTAGTTACCCGTTCTCCACCTTGTTGGTCTAAGTATTCCAAGTAGGTCTATACTCGTGATGCTGTTCGAATTTTTAAGTGGAGTATATAAGTAGTATACAAAGAGTAAAACGATGGCCCTTGACCTCAGAAATTTGCATATGACCTCTGTGACGTCACGCGACAGCCAATCAGAAGCGCGTATTGTGTCACATGGGGTGTGGTGGATGGGTGGGTGGTGGGTTTAAGATGGCGGCTGTGGTGGATGGGTGGGTGGTGGGTTTAAGATGGCGGCTGTGGTGGATGGGTGGGTGGTGGGTTTAAGATGGCGGCTGTGGTGGATGGGTGGGTGGTGGGTTTAAGATGGCGGCTGTGGTGGATGGGTGGGTGGTGGTGGGTTTAAGATGGCGGCTGTGGTGGATGGGTGGGTGGTGGGTTTAAGATGGCGGCTGTGGTGGATGGGTGGGTGGTGGGTTTAAGATGGCGGCTGTGGTGGATGGGTGGGTGGTGGGTTTAAGATGGCGGCTGTGAAAGATGTATTCATCCGCGGTGATGCGATCCTACATTTAGCGTTCATAAAACATTCAAGCTAGTCTGGTGATAATAAAATTTAAAGATCACATGTCCAACACATACTCACATAATGAAAGCAAGAATCGAACTTGCGACCCCTCGAGATGAAGGATACCCGTCCAGGTTTCATTTTTTGAGGTGTGCTGAAATGCTCTCTCTAATTTATGCCACGGTATCTATTTTTACATCTAGGTTGAAGATTTATATCGACACTGCTACACACTTTTCGAGATGTGTTTTCACTTTCGATGAAAGCACAAAACAGTCTAAAATGAGTCCAAAAAAATTCACCTACGCTAATATTTTCTAGTGTTTTGTAGAATATAGATTCGCGTTCATTTCTATTTCGTCAAGAAAAAATGTTTTGTAGAATATAGATTCGCGTTCATTTCTATTTCGTCAAGAAAAAATTTTCATCTCGAAAATTGGCAGATTGAAATGTTCTCTCTCATTTTATGCCACGGTATCTATTTTTACAGCTGTCAACTGTTATGGTTTGGTCACAATGTTGCCATTTTCTCCCCTATATTTAGCGTCCACAAAAAGAAGAGTATATTACAGCAATTATGTTCAAGAAAACACCCCGCTAGAAAATTGTCTTCAAATTGTCTGTTGTTGTGGGAGTATAAAAAAATCCTGGTCAACAGGGGCGCGTATATTTCGTGCGACGCTATGTTGCCAATGCATTGAAATTTGAATAGGTTGTCTGCATGGGTTTCAACGCAAGTATAGTACTAAAGTCTAGCTTACCTGATAAAAGAGTTTAGTCCAGATGTATACCTATATTCCATACTCCCGGGCGTTTGATGCATATCTGGGGGCTGTTTTTTCCTAGGTGGGTATAACACACCATGAAGCCTTCATCACGATGCATTCGTATCCTAAAAAAATATGGGTATCACCACGAATCTCATTCCATATATATTTTTTCGAAATTCACAGATATTTCCATCGGTAAATCCGGTGTTCAGTATACCACATGGATGAAATGAACGCACTAAACTATGAAGCTAATGATTTTGGTCAGCGGCACACACATGCTCCCTGGTTTGGTGTCGACATCCCAGCGGTTTTCTGTTTCTTGGCTTGTCACGGATTTTTTCGAAATTCACAGATATTTCCATCGGTATAAATTCGGTCTTCAGTTTACCACATGAATGAAATGAACGCACTAAACTATCAAGCTAATGATTTCGGCCAACGGCACACACACACGTTTCCTGGCTCGTCATGGTGTCGACACCCCAGCGGTTTTCTGTTTCTGGGGTGTGACGGTAGATTAATTTCTCCCTCCCATACACCCACGTGGGGTGGGTGTGGTAAAACAGAGGGTGTTCAGCCAATGAACTATAAGAAAAAGATATGTGTGTGCATATTAATAAACCACGTTGGCTGTATAGGTCGTAGAAAATGAGCGCCTAAAAAATGAACACATTTCATTACACTGTTGCGAATTGTTGCGAGTGCACGTGTGACTCAGTGCGTTTTCATCACATCCAGCTTTCACAGAATAGAATATCGGCTTATAAATTTGGGGTGGTGTGGGTAATTCGACAGTCTTCAAGGGATGAAAATATAATTGTTCAGGCTTACATTGCTAATTCGGTTGCTGCCTTTGAGGTAATATTTTTCCTTAGATCGGCAGTTGTTTCCGCCCATGCGATGAGAAAATAGGCCTGATTTCGCACGTAGTTTTCGTGGACACGTCTCGCACAAGTTCTCGCAATAAGGCCTGTACGAAAATTTGAGAGCGGCCAACATGAGTTTGTGTGTGATAGAAGGATAGCTTACGTTTATTTCGCCTACATCCATTGAAATTCACACCGACATTATCGGTTTTGGCCAAGACACGGCCTCGGTGGAAACTGCGTTGTTGATATTTCGGTCATGACGTCATCATTTGTTCAAATTTACCGGGAACCCCCTTATATGGTTTTAGCAACAGTTACGTAGCGTAGGGTGGCATATATTATCTTTGGGTAATAAATAAATAATAATAATAATAATAATAATAAAAAAAAAAAATAAAAAAAAAAAAGATCGGCGAGTAGTAGACGAAGGGAAAATTGGGAAGTACTGACCATGCCCCAGAATACTTCATATGCATATCACGGCCTTAAGGCCTATGTAAGATGTAATCTACTTCACAGTTTAGTAGTATAAAAAGCGCAAGTCCTATTGACCTTGCCCCTCCAAAGAAATAAAATCGGCTCTATTTTACAGGAGTATATACGCAGGTCACGTGGGTTGTGACGTCACTTCCGGGTTTTCACTAAAAACTACCTCCAAACATAGAAGAGTTCCAATTTTTTCCCTTAGACGTCCGTATGTTCATCCTCCAAACCCACAAGAGTTCCAATGTTCAACCGCCGGGGTGTTTTCCACGGCCTGGCCCGCCCCAGCACGCAGCGCGCGCGCGCGCGCGCGTCATCACGCGTCATCCCCGGCAGTGCCCGCGCGGACGCGGGTCAAAAGGTCAAAGGGTCAGCTCCAGGTCAAACGGTCCAATGTCCAATGAGACAATGTTGCGGCATCGCTATAGTCAGAGCTTGAGCACAAAAAAGGGGATTGTAAATGAACCTGGGAAAGATGGGCAGGTCCATTTGTACCAATCAGCGGTCGAGAAAAAAGAGCCAATCAGCGGTCGAGAAAAAGAACCAATCAGCGGTCGAACAATCAGCCAATCGAATTGGGGTACTCACGGTGTGCTTTCGCTGACGTCCGCGCCTACATCTGGGTTCTTGTACACCCGGGTAATGTTTTTCTGGTCATGGATGGGTTACCTTTGGTTCCATTCTAGGTCACTGATTGGCTAATACGGTGTTCAAAGCCACTTTCATGCATTATGCTCATAGAACTTATAGTCATAATCTATACGTGTTGGACGAGTCTCTTCACTCACCGTATACACGTACCTCAATGAAATGCCCGCTCCAAACCTAGACCAAAAACACGTACTTGGTTTGTAGGCTGATTTCATTGGCTCTCTATTTTTACTATAGTGCTCTTGCATTCTAACCTTGATGGGTTACCTAGAACTTATAGTCATCAACATAATCTATACGTGTTGGACGAGTCTTTTCACTCACCGTATACACGTACCTCAATGAAATGCCCGCTCCAAACCTAGACCAAAAACACGTACTTGGTCTGTAGGCTGATTTCATTGGCTCTCTATTTTTTACTATAGTGCTCTTGCATTCTAAACTTGATGGGTTACATTTTGGCCCCATCCTACACCACTGATTTCAGTTTGACTGAATCTCCACATTGGGCATTGATGCATTAGGAATAAAACACACAAGACAGGGTTTTTTGGTGAGATCTCTTTTTTTTTTATTCAGTGAACAACAACAACGTGAGAACAACCACGTGAAAACTGAAGCCCAGAACAAGGGGCTTGTAATTAACTGAAGCCCAGAACAAGGGGCTTGCACATTGAAGCCCAGAACAAGGGGCTTGTAAACTTAAGCCCAGAACAAGGGGCTTGTCATTAACTTAAGCCCAGAACGGGGCTTGTACATTGAAATGATGGGCTGCCCAGTCATAGACGAGTACATCGCGGTCCTCGGCCTGGGAGTACTCGTCAAACATCTGTACGATGGTAGATAAGGGTCTTCCCCGGCATCGATGGTACAGGTAAAACAAGCAATATTGTCCGCACACGCCACTGGTCAGGCTTTGCAACGTTTGACTGTTCCAACACCACGTCTCTGTGCCTTGATCCATGAAGTCTGTTAAATCGGGATGGAGGGGTGGCAGGCCGTACGGGTCAAAGTTTTCGCCCTGCTGTTCTGTCAAGTACACGGCCACCCAATGTTCACCGGGCCGATCCATCGGGTCCGTGTTGAGAACGTAAGCAGCAGGATACATACGGTCTAATGGAAACACATCTCGGGCGAACACCCCTTGAAACACCCTACGTGTCCCTGTGTCATTCTCCAGCACGGTGGTTATCTGGTCTGTATCCATGTTAGGTGGAGAAGTCACACAGGACGTTGCGCGCCTTGTCCACTTGAATGATGTTGTCAAACTCGGCGTAGCAGATCACATTGACGGTGGTCGCCAGGGCTCGTGCAAAGTGGATTTCCAACCGTAAGTTGCCTTGCTTGGCCAGGGCCAGCTGATGGTCGTTCTCTAAGGTGGGGGTTAGATCGAAACAGAACAACGTGTATCCGTTCGCGTAGTCCTCCCGACTGACCATATTCCCTTCGTCCTGGTTGATTTGACCTGTGGCTGTAAACAGGCTCTGATAGGCTCGAATGAAATTCCTCCGCCCAAAGTTCGGAGTTAAGGCCGTGGCTGGCACCTGTTGTCCATCCACATGCAGGGCCACAAAATTGATGCCGAAATGTTGAAAGTCAAACGGATTCTCTGGGTAGGCTCCGCTGAAACTGGTATTTTCCACACAGGCCAGGATCAATCGCTTGGGTAGTTCCCCCAGGAACAGGTTTTCTTTGTTGGCGCCCATATTTCCAGCAGGCACAGAGAACACTTTGGTTTGTACACGTCGGATAGGGTACTGGGCTGGTTTTGTTTCCAAGGCTTTCATGTGTCCCAATTGAACGGCTGGATTCGGTTTCACTTTTCGGACATACAGGACTGCGTCTTGGATGACAATCTTATAGTCCGCTGCATGCCCCTCTACGTTAGTGGCCATCAAGGCGAAGGTCGGAGGCGCCCGTATCAGTCGGATTTTGATGGGGATCTTGTTCAAGAGGTACCGGTCTTGCATGAACATGTCTGCGTGCAGTCGACCCATCATATCCACCGAGGCACTGTTCGCAGTGAAAGCCTTCCGTTTGTTATATCCCCCATTGTCCACCGTGTCCATGTGCTCGGGCGTGTCCTTGTAGAATAAAGCGGTTGTCAGCTGAGATTTTTTAGCCTCTCGGCCATACGACAACAGTGTCTCGATGTAGGCTCGATAGGGGTACGTGTTGGTGGAGTCACTGATGAGTTTGTCGCTGAGAAAAATATCCACCTGCTGAAACATCGAGTGCAGCCAGAGATTCGTCGGGCCCACCGTTGCTTGGTCAGCGATTCTGGTGCCAGCTCCATTGACCACCTTGGCTTTCACATACAAGTAGGTATGGGCTAAATCCACATAGGCCGTATCCGCATTACTGATGGTGAACTCGATGGGCCCGGTTTCGTTGATGCTGGAGAGCGGGAGATGCTCCACCCATAATCCTTGTTCGACACTGGTCTGTGTGGGCGGCACGGTCCACAAATCAAATTCACTGTTGGTGGAGGGGCAGGACTCGGCGTGGATTAAGGACATGTTTTAAGAAAAGATATCCTTTGTCTTCTTCGCTGGGTCGGTCGTCGACTGGTGCGTGGTCTCGGTGGGGCAGCTCTTTTATTCCCAACGGTGCGTTGTGCTTTGGCCACCAAGACGCCTCCCGCTTCTTTGGCCCGCCGTTTCAAGGATTCTTTGGGTGCCGTACCCCCCAAGACATCACCGGCCACTTGCAGTCCACTGCGTACCGCTTGTTTGCCGATTGCTTTCACCCCACGCGTCACCAAGGGCAGGAACGTTTTCACAATGCTGCCGAGTATGTTCCCCAGACCATGTCCTCGTTGCATGCGTGCACCGCTAAATACCGGAAAGCCACCACCGGCCTGTTGGGCATAATAGTCGGCATAGCTGCGTGCATCGCACTCGTAAGGTACTTTCATTATGCAAAGTGGGGAGCACGTGCTTGTCGAAAATGAAGTGTCAGCACCACTTTTCCTCGTTCGAATGCCACCGGTCGTCCCGTGTCATCTCTTATATCCACCGTGATCGTGTTGATGTCAGTTTGTCGTACGGGCAAGTAGAGCATGTGGGTGAAACTGTGGGTGACTTGACCTCCATACGTCTTTTTAATGGGGACCACCCGTAACAGAGGTGTGTTGATATCGCCCACGATGTGGTTGTCCACCACGTCCGAGTAGACGTAGAGTCCGTACATACCCGACTTCATATCCATCGGCATCTCGCCATGGTGTTCGGTGGGACCAGCGAACGTCTTTAGATCGAAACCCAGCATTTGCTGTAGGATAGCACTCAGTACGACACTCGCCTTGCCGGAGACGATAAGCTGTGCCTTGTCGTTGTGTGCGTTGTAATCGAAGTCCACGTGATTCTTGAAGGGATAGGCTTTGATGGGTCTTGAAGTATTCGTCACCCCCCGTAGCGCCTTATAATGCATCAGTCTTGACAGCCCACCCATGAACTCTTTGGGGGTATCGTATTGGCCTTCGGGCAGGGTGAGTCGGGTGTTTTTGCCTTCGTAGGTCACCTCGTACCACACTTCATTGGCTCGCACGTTGTACCACGAGTAAGGGTATTGGATATCCACGAGGCCGCATTCCCACCGGCCAGGTAAATGTAACGGTTGCGGTAACTGGGTGACGTACTTGGCCACGGTGTTGTCAGGAAACACATCCAGCGAACTGTTACTGGGTAGGGTCAGGTAAAACATGGCGACTGAGCTGTCCTGCTGCTGCTGTTGGTTTTAATAGGTGTTCCAGGCCTTGGGCGGTTGTGTCCGGCGTCGTGTTCGTCGCGTTGACTTGCTACGTGTCACGGCTCTGGAGATGTGGGGTGTCCTGATCGAGGGTGGTTTTTTAAAGGTCTGAAAAGAAGGTGCCCGTTGTGATGGTGGTGGAGTTTTGGGGGGTGACTCCGGTTCCCAGTCGGCTTCCCAAGAAGGTTGTGGTGAGAGTCGTGGTGCACGAGTCGGTGATTGCATAAAGGCCCAGCGCTGGGGGTTCCCCACCAATTCCTGTGGTACATGCATGTCTTTCAAGCCTTGAGCGAAGACCTCCCATCCTCGAGGATCGGTGTGCGATCTGCGTTGACGCATCAGATCATTCACTAAATCCGTCATGTGGGTGCCGGGGACCACCTGATTCTGTACCAGGAGTTCGCCTTTATCATTCCAAGTCATGTTAGGATTCTGTTTCATCCGTTGTAATACCAGGCCAGCTTGTTTCTTGAACGATGCAGGTACACTCTTCAGCACTTCGTCTTCCACCCACTGTGGGGCTGTGGGGGCTACCCCTGGTAATGGCGGCTGTTGGAACGGTGCTGAGGTCGGCGGTCTGTCACGTGGTGGTGGTGGTGGTGGTGGTGGTGGTGGTGCTGTTGCTGGGGTAGACAGGGTTTTGTATTGGTCCATGAACGTCATGTACCGTTGAAGCGTCTCATTGTACCGTTGTACTTTCTCACTGTCGCTTAACCCCGGTCTCTGTAAGATCTGTTGCATCTCTCCATCGAGGGTGTTTATGGTCTTCACCGTAGGTGGGACAGGGTAGGGTGATTGGAGGTTTTGCAGGAACCGTGGTTCGACGAGGACCATTTTTTCGTGTGGTTCATTGTCGGCCGAAGAGTCCACCCAATACTGGACCCAACACGGAAGCGGCCAACGGTGCTAAGATGGCCCCGAGAAAGCCGCCTTTCTGTAACACCTTTTTCTTTTGTGTTTGAGGGACCCGCTTGTGGACTAGGGTTCGGAGACCTGTCTTATGCTTGGCCAACTTGGTCTTCTGAGCCGGAGTCAGTGGTACGTTGCCTTTTAACAGGTTGTACCCGATCTCGCACAGACAGCGTACAAGGTCAGGGTCCGCACCGCGTACAATGGTTCGGACTAACTCGGGTGGGGCCGTCTTCAATACACGGAGCGTGGGAGCGTGCTTCCGTACTCGCGCAGACATCCTGTACAACTAATGCTAGAACCCACAACTCTGCCCTTTTTATCCACCTCACAGACAAAGTCAACCCTGCTGTGGTATTCATTCTTTTTATTATTCCCCATCATCAAACACACAGACCCCAGCTGGGGGCGCCACTGTGGATGTGTTTACATTATTTTTGCATGTACACGTGGTGGGTCTCTCCGGGAAAGATGCCGGTCCGTAGTCGAAGGTGGTCGGGGGTGGCTTGCTTGAGGTCGAAGAGCATATACCCGTGCTGAGGGGTTGTGGCATCTTTAAAGGCTTCCAACGCAAACGGTGTGCGGCCGGGATACATCTGTCTCGCCAGGTGCAGCAGTTGAGTGGTATCTCTCGGGTTTTTGAAGACCACCAGGTAGTGGGCATTTAAGCTGATATTCCGATGTTCTTTGTTTTTACTGAACAGATTCTGCACAATGTAGATGATGCTGAGCCGTCGATGATGGCTGCCTTTGGTAAAGAGTTGGGTGACCCGTGCATCCGTCTCCGCCATGAGATCATCCAGAACCACCAAGGTGTCGGGTTCCAAATCGGCCAGGTTGGGTAGGCCTTCCACGAACGTGATGTGGGGCATTGCTGCATACGCTTCCTGCCATTCTCCGTAACACCACACGACTCTGGCAATGGGTGGAGTGATCATGCTGTCGGCGTGTTGAAGGAGCTTCCTGACGAAGTGCGTTTTGCCGGAGCCCGTCGGTCCTGCGATGACGCAAGTGAAGGGATGCTGCCACCCAGGGTCCATGGTTCGAGGTGTATCCGTTGTCGTGGTAACCCGCTCTTGTAAATTTCGTACGAGTGAACTGGAGTGGTGGTGGGTACAACGTCGGTCGTCGTTGTCTGTTCACGTTCAGGGATGGTGCTGGGGTTGGGTACAACGTGGGTGGTCGGTTCACTGTGAGGGATGAAATCCGGTGGGTGTTCAGACGTAGTGGGCGTACTTGGTGTAGGTGTAGAGCTCGACGTGGCTTGTACGCGGGGTGTGGTGGTGGTGACTGGGCTCGATACGACTGGTGCTCTCTGTAGACCGGTTTCGCTGGTGCCTGGTGTTCTCAGTTGGTTAAGTAACGTGCTGACATAGGCTACGTCGTAAAACACACCTCCGTACAACACACTCAGCAGGGTTAGCAATAGCACCCCAAAGACCACTTGCGCTTTGCGCGTTTTGCGAGACGCTGTCTTCAGAGGCAGCTGCTGTTGGTCCATAGCACTGTGGTCGGACGTGGAATGAAGGAGGACGGCAGTGGTGTCTGGCTTTATAGTCGTTTCACCTGGTTGGCCGCGACCCAGGAATTGAAGGAACTGGGCCAACCTTGCCATTTCACGAAATGAAACAGTTTGCCACGTCGACGTTCCGTTTTCAAAATCTGCTCCACCGTGTAGTAGTCTTGCTGTGTTTTTACAACAGGCTGTAATTCCGTGTCGTAAAACGTCCCCAGCAACGTTTCCCCTTGGAGATCTTCCAGTTCATAGACTCGCCGCTGTCGGGGTAGGCGCCGTTTAATCAGGAAGTGCTCATCGCTCCAGTTGGGCAAGTAACTTTTCTCGAACTTGCCCTTGACTTTACTGATCCGTACAGGGTCCCCGACCTTGTACACCGCCTTCGTCGTTCGCTGCGATGGCCTGGGGTACAAGACACGCCGGACTTGGGCTTCATTGCTTTGGGTCACGGTAATGGGGGCTCTCTCTATACTCCGGTGATAGGCTCGATTGTAACCCCTCACCAGTTTCGGGAGAACATCGATGTACCGCCTTGTATTCTTATAGGTGAAATATTTATACATGCGGCCTTTGAAATGTCCTGTTGAACCTTTCCACCACGGAAGCCTTGGTCTCGTTGTACGTATGGAAGAAAAACACCTTCTGGGCTTTCAGAAACTGTTGGAACGGTCTGTTGAGGAATTCCGTGCCTTCGTCGGTTTGCAAATACAAAGGTTTGCGCCCGGTCTTGAAGATGTCTTTGAACGCCGCTATGAGATTCGCCCCCGTTTTCGTCCGGATGGGTACCACCCACGCATACTTGGATAGGATATCGATGCACGTCAAGATATACCGATTCCCATCGTTGTGTTTGGCAAAGGCGCTCATATCGACCAAATCCGCTTGCCACTGGGCATCTATTCCTCCCACGATGACCCGGTTCCGTAGAAAATGGCGACGGACAGATCGATGTAAGGTATAGGTGTCTTGTCTTCTTAACCAATCTCGGACTTGGGCACGTTGTATCCCCTGGGGTTTGGCCGCTCGATAGAGAGCCGACAATGCACTATAGGCCGCCGGACTGTCGGGACTGTAGTATAAGTTATCCAGCACCTTCTCCCAGCGCTTCATGGTGACACAATGATGATGCACCCTGGCTCTATCGTTTATTTATAACGGGTATATCTTGGACCGGAGTTTCTTTCTGATTTTCTTCGTGGACTTCCACAGTGGCCATGGTAAATGACCAGTCCAACTCGTCTGATGACCGCTTGATAAGCACTTCATCCACATCCACCACGGCATCTTCCAATGCAGACCATAGATCAGGGTGAAGGGTAAAATGCACTGTACCTCCATCTAGCCGAGCCAATTGAGCAAAGAAAGGGCCGCGTCGGATGTACACATCGTGACACAAGTGGATGAGGTCGCCGTCCAGTTCACCAGACAACACCCGTTTGAATTTGGTCCAGCCCTCCGGGACAGACGAATGTGAGCCGGGCACGGTTGTGTAGGGTCCGCATCACAGATGTCTCCCACCTCCTCCATGATATCGACCTTATCCGCATACACGTGCAGGAAAACCTCGGGGGTCAAGCTGAAATACGCCAGTACTATATGCTCCGTCATGGTCAGTACGTGAATGGTACCACATTTCACTGTCTCTCGTATTGATAGGGAGAACCCCGTGAGATCAAAAGGATCAGGTGGTCATATCACTGGGCTGACTGAGTCTAGCCGGGTAATCAATGGCATCGTCATCGTCGGGTTCATGTAGTTGTTCATGGGGTTCAGCCAGCGCGTCCTCAATAGCACGAGCCCACCCCAACTGGTGTGATGATCGCTCGTCCGGTGTAAACAGCTGGTCCACAATAGGCACCACTTTCTCCAAGGCTGACCACAGATCGGGGTCTAGGGTGAAGCCTCGCGTAGCATCTTGGTAGCGGCCCAGGCGTAGGAAGAAGGTTGCACGGTATACGTAGATGGCATTGTCTATGTGGATGAGGTTTCCGTCGAGCTCGCCGCTCAACACCCGTTTAAATTTGGTCCAGCCGTCACGAGGTAGCGTCACCGTATTCGATAAGGTCTCAGCGGGCGCCCAGCAAATATCTCCACGGTCTTCCACCAGGGTGACTTTATCTTCATAGACGTGTAACCCCACCCGGGGTGTAAGGGGCAGAATGGCTCGTAGGACGGGTGACATGCTTGGTCCAAATGTCGAACGGTGAATGACACACACTCTGTCTGACCCTCGTATTTATAGTGTCAATACCACAGCGCCAGGGTCAATAGGGCACAGACTAGTATGAGGCCAACCAGCCGGCGCTGGTTCCGGCGTGAGCGCTCCTGGTCCATAGCGCGAGCATCAAGGATGGCTGTCATAGTCCAGTAGTGGTGAGTGATGGCACGCCTCTCCATCGAGTGCACTATGTGGAGGACCGCTTCTGTGAACTCGTTCAGGATCTGGCGTCGTCCCTCGTTGTCATCGCCATCTGCAAACATGGACCGGACCACTGCTCGGTAACCCGTGAATGAATTCACCGCGGTGGCATGCTGTAAAATGCGAGTCGCATGGGGCTGGATCTCCGCCATGGCTCTGTAGAAATGAAGGTGTGGGATCCAGAGGGACGTGTTTTATAGACCAGATGTAGCTCTACGGGTGTAGTCCGTGATACGTACTATTCTGATGGGTTAGTCCAAAAAAGGGAGCAACAACAACAACAACAACAACACAGATTACAGATCAATCCTTTTATTATGCGTGAACAACATAGAAATGCATGTACTGACCTGTCTGTGGGGGTTTCCCACAATGGCGTTCACCTTCGCGTCTTTTCGTGTACGTCCGTGTCTTTTCGTGTACGTCCGTGTCTTTTCGGTAAAGTCCGTGTCTTTTCGGTAAAGTCCGTGTCTTTTCGGATCGGTGACGTCCGTGTCTATCGTCCGGGCACTTCGCGTCTGCGCCTGCATTGGGTATGTATAAGGGTCTTCATACGCGCGCGCAATGCGGCTCAGTGGTACACCAGTACACCAGTCTCGATCCTCGACTTGGGGTAGAGTGTGCTAAAAATAGATTACCAGCTAGCGTGCTATAAAAGGGAAGCGGCCTTGCCATTTCATCAGACACTCTATCAACCACCAAGATGTTCACTTGCACAACTTGCCAGAAGCAGTTTACTCGTCTAGATAATTTACGACGCCACGAGGCCTCCACCCACAACGATGGACTGTATACTTGTATAACCTGCGCACGGTCATTTAATCGGGAAGATGCTTTACTGCGCCACGAACGTTCAATTCATGGGCCATCCAAGCGTCCATGCGAGGATTGTGATCAACTCTTCAAACGACGCAGTCAGTTGCTGCGACACCAACGGTTGATTCATGCCCATGAGCATGAACGACAACTTCCTACTGAAGAGGAGCCACGGAAGGTGAGATCCAGTGAAGATAAGCCCGGGGAGACGAACGCCACTGGTGATGCGATGAAGGAGAGCCCGCCTATACCCACAGTTGAGAAGAGCCTGAATATCCAGCCGGACCCCAGCGTTACGGTTTCGAGTACTGACAACATCGAACATTTTCTGGTGGAGCCCATAAATGTTCCTAGCGATCTCTTACAGGACAACCATCCAATCAGTGACATCGATCGGCGCCATTGGTCCATGACACGGTACTGTTTCCACCCTCAAGATATCTACAATTTCCCACTGACCAACCGCACCTGTCTACGCAGCTACGTGGAAGCCATCTTCAATGATCAAACTACGGCCTTTACATTGAATGTCGCTTTCGGGTACATCTTACGTCACAAAAAGACGGACCAGTTACAGTATTATTATCCCAGTGCCAACAACCATGTGTTTGACCAGCCGGTCACCATCATTAACCGGGGGTCACTAGAGACGATGCTGGAGATACTGGACACCGTGGATGCCTTGAGATGGGCGCATCGTCAACGCCCCAACATTCAATGGGTGGTAGAGAGGGTAACCAATGTCACGTTTTTCCTGACCAAGCTGACCGATCACCCCCATCGGTTGAATGCGTCACCCGTGCACTGATGAATATCATGCCGTACACACACTCTATGTCTACATGCTGCTCGCTGACTTGAGCTCAGTAAACCCTTGTACCTAATGTGACAATGTGTTAAATAATAAAACATGGTGTTTGATATTTCAATTTGTTTTGCTGTGAACATACTAAACATACCCGGGGCGGCTCCCCCAGCCTGGGTATGATGTAACATTGGGGTAATAAACTATATAAACATTACTAAACTTGTTGTTCCCAAAACGGCTATTTTCATACCCTTCGGCCACCGCGCATGCGCAGAAGGCCGATATGTCAACCCACACCCAGCCCATTAGATGCCCCTTCACATAAGCTTCACTTTGATACCTCACTCGACCCCATCGGACCATTTTATCTAGGGACTACTTTTTCTCCGCGGAAGGTTTTTCCCGCGACCGAATCACCGCCAGACATGACCGCGGATGAATACATCTTTCACAGCCGCCATCTTAAACCCACCACCCACCCATCCACCACAGCCGCCATCTTAAACCCACCACCCACCCATCCACCACAGCCGCCATCGTAAACCCACCACCCACCCATCCACCACAGCCGCCATCTTAAACCCACCACCCACCCATCCACCATCTTAAACCCACCACCCACCCATCCACCACAGCCGCCATCTTAAACCCACCACCCACCCATCCACCACAGCCGCCATCTTAAACCCACCACCCACCCATCCACCACAGCCGCCATCTTAAACCCACCACCCACCCATCCACCACAGCCGCCATCTTAAACCCACCACCCACCCATCCACCACACCCCATGTGACACAATACGCGCTTCTGATTGGCTGTCGCGTGACGTCACAGAGGTCATATGCAAATTTCTGAGGTCAAGGGCCATCGTTTTACTCTTTGTATACTACTTATATATATTCTAATTTTCGCAGCCTAACAGAGTGCCATTTGCCACATTATTATTATTTAACAAGTTACATTATAGACACGAAAATACAAATTTCATTTTCAACTTATCATGCTTACATGTGTTTGATTTGCATCATATTTTTGACACCTATATTTAGCCTATGGCTCAGTTGCATATTACTGAGAGTACAAATAAATTCCTGTGCGTTCACTGACCCGTGACTTCAGCTTATCAGCTACTGGGTTGTATAATTTCACTTTCCCTATCTTTTAACACAAGAGATTATTTTGAACTGGTGATAACTGGCACGCTTTTATGTATATGTACTATATTTTCCCGCTATTCAAAGAAAGTGCATGTCATTATGCTTGAATACTGGGAAAGTAAATGTATAATACATATGTATAAAATATTGTCAGTTATCACCAGTTCAAAATATTGTCCTGGGTTAATACTTGGGGCAAAGTGAAAATATACCACCCAGCACCTGATTAGATGAAGTCATCGGTCAGCGAACATACAGCCTCTTCTTAAGTGTTGTCTCAATAATGCGCAACTGAACCGTTTCTGAAAGCAAGCAATTCTTGTGCCATAATCAGCAGCTTCTGTTTAAATGAAGAGATAATTCAAGAAACTTCTTCCGCCAAATAATAATCCTTTTCCAATTTAGGGATGAAAAAAATAAGTTTTTCCACTGTAACAGTGATAACCACAATATTAAGCATGAAGGATGGCAAATCTGTACCCCACACCGTCCGTGATACACCATATAAATTGCTCCGACCCAATTACAGAAATAATTCCGTTAACCATATCTGGCCTGGGCGATTTGAGGTGTACCGCAGCCTGGAGGGGGGGGGGGGGCGGAAAGTGCCCCCCCTATATATTTTCTCTATCGCTAAGGCCAGAGGGCTGAAACTTACCACACTATATCTTTGGGTCAAGCTCTACAAGAAAATGTAAACAAATCCAAGATGGCAGCCACGATGACGTCCCTGTGGCGTCATTTTCAAAAAGAGCATTTTTGGACAATTTTTCGGTAAAAATCTTTTTTTATTTTTGTTTTTTCTTCGCAAAAACTGCCTGATAAATTAGTAAAAAATAATCTGATATGAAATAAAATAAGTTTTACCCACTTTTCCATACAGAAAAGCAAATATTTTGAAGAAATATGACGAAAACATCACTTTTTCTGGTACCCCACATGGCCGCCATTTTGAATTTACCCAATATCCTCTGCTCGTGAGGTTAAGGCTCAAAATGACCCCAATATGATATCCTATAACGTCACGAAGTTTCAGCTCTCCATTTTGGGGCGTTCCGGAGATATCGCAGAAAGTTTGGTAGAGGGACATTTTGCCCCCTCTCCCCTCATCCAGGCCTGGTAGGGTTAATGGGGGAAGGGAGGGAGGGGTAACAAATCAGGGGGTGTTTTTTAGTGACGATAAGACATATGGTTTCAATAAAATGCACAGAATCGCGTTGAATCAACATGCTGAATTTTTGCGTAATTTTTGAAGAAATATGGCGAAAACATCACTTTTGAATTTTGAATTTACCCATGATAGGCTCAAAATGATCCCAATATGATAATCGAAAAAGTCACGGAGTTTCAGCTCTAAATTTTTTGTCGTTCCGGAGATACGAGCAAAAAACCAACAGGGGCGGGGCGGAAAGTACCGATAACCGAACCATTCAACGAAACACAAATCAACCGATAAACGGAAGGAAAGCCGATCCGATATACGTATACGAAACTGAATTGAAAGCATCTAAAAAATGCGAGGGGAAAGCACCAGGCTGGGAGGGGAAGAGGGGGAGGGGAAGAGGGGGAGGGGGAAGATGCATCCGCCTCTATCAAGCCCTGAGCGATTTGGGGGTATGTGCCTACAAGCCTGGGGTTGGGGGATTTCTGCCCAGCCCCACTTATTTTCGTTACCCCTTAGAGGGCTGAACCTTTCCATACTATATATTTTGGACAAGCTCTAAAAGAAAATGTAAAGAAATCCCAGATGGCTGCCATGATGTCATCATTTTGGACCGTTATCGCCTATTCTATTGTACCGATTTTCCGATGTTTTTATTCGATATTTTCTCTAATTATTGTGACAGAGAATAATTAGTTTCGACAAAATAAATATATATGCCGAACTGTAATATTTGACCCTAACCGGATTTAGATCATGACGTCAGTGTGACAACTTTTTTTACATTTCCTGTGTGAGTGAGTTAGTGAATATGATTTAAAGTCGCTTTCAACAATATTTCACTCATATTTGGTTCCTATTTCTTTTCACACACGGAACACCACGCGTGTCCCAGTTAGTCGCCTCTTACAACAAGTTGTCTTGAGGAACTGATGCCTATTCCTAGTACCACATTGTGAGAAGTTTCAGCCCCCTAACCCAAGGAGTAAGAAACTAATTGGAGCGGGAGGGTGTCAATATTGGGTAGGCCGCAAATGATTCAGTTTTAGTTAATGAAATTCCATATAGGTAGAACGTTCGAAAAAGTGGAAGTTTACATGATAATAAAAATAGAGAAAATTCTATATAGACGAAATATTTTAAGTCCTTTGATATTTGAGCTCCAGTTCACATCATGGACAACACAATTTGTAATTGTGTGATGCACATAAAATAGATCCAAATTTTTAAGAAATTCACCTTCTTAAAATTATTTTTGGGCTATTACGACATGGAATTTTCTCTGTTGAAGATATCAAACATAAAATTTTTATTGTATTTCTGGTAAATATTATTCAAAGAAACCAAAACAATTTTTTACACAGGTCGGGGCACGTTTCAAAATTGTTCAATTGTTGAGTAAGTTTTTCTTGAAACAATTTCAGGTTGGTCAACAGTTTGTGCTTCATTTAATAGCTTAGAGGTACATCCGATAAGTGCATCAATATCAAATTAGTATCAATGCATTGCAAGCAAAGATAGAGCAGCTGTCTCCTACTTTGGGGAAGTATCAGAAGAAATGGCTATGGTCGCGTTATAACGTATAGTTCCAAAGGCTGCCGGACAGACCATATTCATGAATCATTATAAAAATTCCGCGCTGTGTTTTCTGAAAGATTTTCGATGAAAATAAAAGAGAAACACCCCAATTCGACATATCCAATGTGAAAACGCCTAGCAACTCAATAATTTAGAAAATCATAGTAATATAGGCTCACGTACGTGTAGAGTGGCACCATGACGTTCAAAACGTCAGCCTGCGCCGGTCCCGACTTATGGCACGGTGCCAAGTGCGCAGGAAACAATGACGTCATGCGTACGCGTTGACGTTAAACGTGTAACTAAACGCGACGGGAAGGGCGACGTCGCGAGCGACGTCGTGCACAACGTCGTGGGCGACGTCGCCCATCGCGTCGTGTTGATTAAAGCGGCGCGCAACGGGAAGGGCGACGTCGCGTTTAAAAAGGGCGACGTCGCGTCGCGTTCTATCTCTTAACATTATAAGAACGCGACGGGAAGGGCGACGTCGCGGGCGACGTCGTGGGCGACGCGCGACGCAAAAATGGCCGAAATGGAACACCATAGAGGGGTGTCACTCTAAATTGATTTGGTGGTAGAAAGTTGCTGGATGAGAGTGACTTCCCCTTGACCGAATCGGTTAATTTTATATCTAGGTGAAGTACATTTGACGTTAGGCGTTCGTTAGGTTATAAATTGCATGATTAAATCTCTGAAACAAGCCCATGCTCGATGGAAGTTTCAGTTTCCCTCATCCCCCCCCAAAGAGTTGTTGCTAGGCAAATTCTGTTCCAATTACCAATTATTGTTGCTAATTAAAAAATAAATAATAGTGATAAGCAAATGAAATAAAATAATAAATATTGATGGTAAATAAATGAAGATAAAATTACTTTATCTTCAGTCAAATTGGAAGTGCGTACTATCTGAAGTTAGTATTCTATTTGAGCTAAAGCAAAATGGATTTCATTATTGTATGCCATTTTCTTGGTTACATCTCTTTTATTCGTATTTGTAACTATTTGTCGTAACATTTAATTAGTCAATTTCTCTCTGCAAGCAAGGGGTCGACGAGACAGGGTAGAACTTGTGAGCATACCTTGTACTTAATATATCGACCCAAAGAATTCACAGGGAAATCTACATTGAGGAGTCTAGCGACCTGCATGCTTCCGGTGTGGGTCTTTGTCTGTTTTTTTTGTAATTAATTGTTAAGGTCGCAGAATAATATAGACGGCGCTGCTTTTTGCACATACCGGTACACAAAGAGAATACCGATCCAATCGATCTGATAGAAATCGCCAACGAATTTTCAAACAATGAGAACAGGCTACGGGCATGTGGTCGCTTCAAGTAGTATTAGGCACTTTAGTATGGGAGTTTAATGTTAGTTTTAATAACTGGCCATAGCTGTTATCAGTGAATTATTTGATGGACAAGGGACGCAAAAAGGAAAAAAAAATGTAGGAAAAACCCCTCTATCCCGTCCGTCATTATAGTTACTTCCAGGGAATTACCTGGCGAAGGGAGTATCCTTGCGGCAAATTTATTGCCCCCCGTCTATTTTACTATATATGATGTCACTTGCGGCGATGTGCGCGAAGGCCCCGAATCCGGTCCAAAAATCTGACTGGTGGCTGGGGTGTTATTAGACCCCCAGCGAGGTAGTTGATTCATTCCCTAGTTTTACATGTGCTGCTGGCGCGCCTGTCGCATCCGTTGTGGCGCGTACGACGTTATTGTGAAACAAATTATTTCTGAAACGAGAGAGTTGCTTGAGTTGTAGGTATTAGTGGCGGTATTTCTCTCATCACAGGCTCAGAATGCTACCCAAATTAACCCAATGAAACCGTAATCTGAATTGACTGGGACATGGTAGAGGGTTTTTTTTCGTGCAATAGTTATCCGTTGTTGTTGTTGTTGTTGTTCAATCTGTCCGGTTATGCTCAATCTGTCAACAGTTCCTTGGGCAATGATATGGTTTCGTATGTTTGTTGTTTTGGTTTCATGTGGCTACTAAGTTCAACAAGCTACACCCTACGAACTGACATTTAAATTTGTGATATGACAATTAAATGTCAATAGGGTTTAGCTTGTTGAACTAGCATGTGAAAATGGGGGGGGGGGGGATAACTTATGGGGCCAAACATGTTGCCATGTCATCATCTCATCATCATGAATAATGGCATGGGGTTGGAGGGGGGGGTGTACCTCTATTTTATTTCTATGATATACAACATTAGATAGATTAGATTTGTATCTTCCAGACCAATACAGGCTTGAGGTTGGATGATTTTTAACTACTTATTGTTCTTGAACATGCAGGAATACATGATGGCTAGTTCACATGAAGCTGACTCTGAAGTACATCAACGGGAAAAATCTCCCCTGAGCGACCGCCAGAGAGCTCGCATTGAGAGGAACAGACAGAAAGCTTTACTGCTCCGACAGTCAAGAATTACCAACAGACCTTACCCCAGCAGATCTGATGAGTAAGAATATTCTAGGAAGTATATGTCATAGTGAAACCTTAGACAGACTATACCGACACCTGGGTAAGCCAAACAACTGGTGAATACTGACATTATCCATGGTCTCAATACTTAAATTTAAAGTTTTTTGAATGTTCATAAACCAGAGGGTGTCAAAAACAACATCATAATCTGGCCCCAATCATGGTCGGTATACAGGTTCACTGTATAATATGTTTGTTGTTATTCCAACCACCATATTATTACTACATTTATTCACTCGAATGGCCCAACATGTCCAATCTGATAAGCCTTAGATTGAAAGGGATTCCAAGGTTTATTATGCCAGCTGTCCAATGTTGTAAGTTTACTCTGATATCATCCTTGTTTAAACATTTAAAAATTACACCAGATCATGTTCATATTAATTTAAATTTGCTTAAGGACATTCCCGTGATGTGTCAAATGCAGAATTTTCCAGTAAGTCTGCCACATTGTTAGGGGTTTGAAATGTTATACTGATGTGCATTTTTGAAACAAGAGGAAGTATTATATAACATAAACCATGTATCTTAATGGAGCTTCTAATCCATCCACTATATACTACATTCCAGGACAAACCAGTGCATAAAATCTTTGGAAAAGTTGTTTAGTAACACACTTCGCTTTACAGTAAATCCTCTAGTATTCAATCACACGAAATAAAGTTTACCACCATAAAATCGGATCAAATTTAGTCCAGAATCACACAGATAATCTTTTATCTCTTTGTTAATGATATTAGACATGCTAGAGGGTGATCAAATTTATTAGAAGGACTGCATGATTGTATTTTGTTCTCAAAATTGGGGGTGATTGAAGTTTGATAGGGCATTGAATTATTAGAGGATTTGCCATAGTTTATATAATTTGTACATGTATCAGTGCTTTAGCTTAGAGGCCCAATTTGAAGACAGTGACGTATGTTAAGCCATAGAATGCCATGATCCCAAATCCTAATGGGTTAACCTTAAGTGGGTGCTGCTGCTTCAGGCACACGCTACCTATTTTGGAAAAACTGCAGGTGGTCTGATAAATGTGTATGCAATATATTTGGTGAACAGTATGACATGTATATTCCTCATACCATGCTGAATACAAATTATATGATACTTATTTAGACAAACAATGTGGAATAAAGAATATAATTACAGAAACAAAGAAAAACTATATTCCCTCCCATTCGCCACCACAAATAACCCACCATGCCAGGCATGCCAGGTAGCCTGGCTTTTCTGCTCAAATGTACGAAACAAATTCAGTTTACATCCCCCACAATATTTTTGAGATGGGACTGGCAGGTCATTCCGCCGGACACAATCACAGCAAATTTGAGAAGCGAGCTATCAAACTGACCTGGCAGATGATCAATTGTGATCTGTGATCTACATGTATTCCAGACATGGCGGCATGCACAGCTGGAGGGAGACAACTTATGACTCACATTGGCTTGACCAGTGTGGGAGAGAGTTATTTCCCCTTGAAAAGGCATTGAACTTGACATACAGCATTGATATTTCAATTACTAGCTGTTCAGTGAGGTCATTTGCATATACTGTTATCATAGTTATTGTGATTGAGTAGCCTATGGCCTGAAAAAGTGAGTTGCTTTTATATTAATTATTCTATTCCCATCTTGATCTATCCATCTGTTAACAGCTGTACATGTGAGATCTCCAGTTCCAGGTCTTAGATTGGCACCAAACTTGGATATACCTTACCCATGGACAAAGGGAATCTTTATTCATTTTGAGATCAAATGGTTAAGGTCACTGTGACTGAAAATCAGTAAATCATTGAAAATTGTTGGGTGTAGGCTATGTGTAAAGTTAAGAGATGTGGAAATATGATTGCGACTTCAAGCTCATTGATTGTTACACCTCTGCTAATTTTGGCCAAAGTTTGCTTGATCTGTGTGTCTGTCTTGCTTATCAACACAATATCTCTTGAAGGATTATGGTCAGGCTTTCCAAATTCATACAACATATGCAATTGGTGACTGATCTTGACCTATTTTATCAAGGTCAAATGTTGGTTCCATGTTGGCTAATCCCAATGCTGCCACCAAAATATAAGGCTGATGATGAACGACAACTCATAAACAGTTGGAATAAAATCAGATGTAGTTGGAACAACACAGAATATGTGCTCAATGGCATCTCTCCAACTCCCGGTAGAGGGCACACCAAATTACAGATCGGAATGCGGTCTAAGGGCAGATAACTTTAATGAGCTTTTACACCAACAAACTCCACAATACACATTGTTTCGGATTGATAGACTGAAGTGTATGCTACTCAGAAGGAAACGTTGTGATGGGTTTCTATGGATAGAATTCAGTGAACCAAAATCAGATTTTGTCGATTACCCAAAATATTCTGGCCTACATCACCTATTTTTTCTAGGTCAAATTCAATTTTATAAAGGATCGTAACTAGAGACTCAAAATTTGTGTCCCTCGAGTTTTGAATTCTGCAGACAAATTTGAGGGCAGACATAATCTGTCAGTCATGTTGATTTCCAGGCTCTGTCTCATTATTGCACAGGTTATTGACAAAGGTTAAAGGACCACCAAAAGAGATTGACAGTGGAGCAGGGTTTTTCTTAGAGGAAGAAGATGAAGATGGCCCCAGTGGACAGCTCAAGGTCAAACATGATCCAGGTCATATCCAATATATACACAAATTTTAATATCAAAATTCCACTAATAAATAGTACGCCTTTTTTCAAACCGAATTTACAATATTTCTCTAAGGATAACATACAATGTATGTTTACAGTTTGACATATTCCTGGTCATTTTATTTTCAAATATTCTTTGTGCATATGTGACACAGTTCTACATGTACTTCTCCATCTTGAATATGATGAATATGCATACATGTATATTAAAAGGAGCATTATCTCACCAATAAACAACCAGTTCTGTTTCTTTGTTCGTGAATTGTGACAAGAATTTTAGTCGAATCTGCATGAAACTCCATTAGCCTAGGATACAGGTACATCAAGAAGGGATATTTCGAAATTATTGTTTTTTAAACGGCACATAATGACCATTGGGGGGAGGGGGGGATGCAAAAATGTTATTCAGTGTGCCATATCACACGTAAATGATAACGTCAAATAAAATGTAGGTTGAATATATTTGTTTTTGGGTCAAGGTAAAGATCTTGAACATTCATTAACCTATCTATGAGGTCTGAGAATTGACTTATCTCCAAAATAAAAGCTAAAGGGGCATCAGTTTAATGACCAATGGGGGCCCAGAACAAACAGATCTGCTTACAGCATGTACGATGATTAGCCACAATTATGGTCGAAAGTTTATGCAGCTTTGTTAATATAGCTGTGTAGGCACTGGGAGTGACAGTAAATTAACAAACAAACAGGCATCGAATGTCCATTGGGGCCCAGGTAATTATTCTTGTTCTGAAGGTCATGAAATGACCTGGCATATATGCCGACATTCTGCAGTGGGGTAAGCTTACAGTTGCTGTTTGGACATTTTTTTACTCTTAAATTATGAAATTCTTCAAATGGAATTGTGTGGATATTAAAAAAATTGTCTTGGTATGTTCTGTTTTTCAGGTCCAATTTTAGCTGTAGATAATCTGTTGTGTGAAGACTGTGAAAAGGAGTTTGTGGAGTCCTTCCTCTTCAATCAGTTTGATGTATTGGTCTGTGATAATTGTAGGTATGTGAGAACTTGGAGATCTATTATAATCATTTCATATGGACAGTGTATGTAGATTGTGTAGTAACTATCAATAATCAAGAAATCATGTCAACATCATTATGATAAGCATCTGTTATAGGAGAAGTTTGTTGTTTTTTTTTTCTTCAGGATCTGTGTTTATGATAAATTCTGCAATAATTCAATCACTTCATTAACTCCCGGATGTTAAGGCCATCAACAATAATAATTCTGTTTCCAGTAACCCTACCTACCCATATATTTTGCAGTTAAAAAAAAAGTTTGGGTGACACTTCGTTTTCTATCTTTTTTAGCCATACTCTGTAAGATCCTATACAAAAATGTCAAGAATTGATAAAAAAAAAAAAAAAAAAAAATAAAAGAAGAAGAAAAAAAACCCCTGCCTATCTACCTACCCAATTTTTCTAAAGTTGGTTACTTGAAACAAAAGTATTATTGTGGACGGCCTAATCAGCCTTCCAGATAATTTGGTCACCCTTAAAGGGCTTGTGACCCACCTGGGCAGATATTCACTACAAATATGCAAATATATTCGAGAGGTATTATTCCAGTTTAAATGCTTGTCTTTTGATAAAATGAGCCTCTATTTTCAACCATTTATTTTTTGAGAAGTTCCAAATGTTGTACTAAATATTTAACTTTGCTGGGTAGAATAACCCTTCAAGAAAACATAGGTGTTTTTCAAAATTTCATCCGGGTCTTTTTCAGGTCTTTTCATCAACATTGAACAAAATATTATGGTCACACTTTGAAGATTATCTCAGCAACCAGAACAACATTTAGAAAACTAAGGCACCATTCTTATCTCTACCTAATTCAGAATAACCATGCCAAATTTCAAACCCCCTGATGAACAGTTTTCCTGAAAGAAACGATTTGAATTATAAAACTGGAGAAATCTAGAACTGGAATTATTGGATAGTGATGCCACCTCCGTAGTGAATTGTGAATTGCTTGTTTTGGATGTCTCGGAAAATTTTGGGACAAGATTGAAGGCTAAAATTGCACCTGAGAAAACATATATTTTGACCCCAAGATGAGTTACAACCACAAAGGAGAACTTATCTATGTACTCCTACATCTGACGTTTGTTGTACATTTCTGTTTTCCCGTAAATTTCCCCAATAGTGTGGTTAATATTTTGTCTGCTGACATCGACATTATAATGAGGGACAAGTGTTGTGTTCTTATCTTTAATTGCAGAAAGACGGATGATGAAGACAGACATCCCCTGATTACACGGACAGATGCTAAGAACAAATACCTGTTAAAAGATGCTGACTTTGACAGGAGGGAACCACTTTTAAAGTTTATCCTTAGAAAAAACCCTCATAACCCTCACTGGGGTGATATGAAGTTATACCTCGAGAGTCAGGTGAGTGTCGGGTGACATTGGCGTATGAAGCAATTGACCACTTCACACCAGTGAACATCATCTATAATCTGCTGGCCAAATTTTTTTAATCACTGGTACTATCAGAGGAGAAAATATCAGGTGTCGATCGATCCCTTCAGCAAAATCCAAACAAAACAATCAAACAGTGACGACAGATAGCAATTTGTCTGGGTTTGGGAATTTTGAAGTCAGTCATAAACACATGTATGCTGGAACAAGTATGGCTCTATGTCACTCTACCATGTCTACTGATTTTCTTTGAATTCCGACCAATATTCCTGCAGTTTTGGAATAAAACTGCACATGGAATATCTGGAAACCACAATGTCCATTTTGTGAGACAGCATGTATGCATGCTCTCATTTTGTGGTGGTCCCACATGACATCAAATGAACTGACTTTATTTCCAGCAGACTTACTGTTATAAACTAAGATATTCTTGTTTTTCTTCTCTGTGAATTTAATCAGGTGGCAGCGCGGGCCCTGGAAGTCTGGGGTAGTGAGGAAAAGATAGAGGAAGAAATGGAACGGAGAACAGATAACAAAGAAAAGGCAAAAAAGAAGAGATACGATAAAAGGGTCAAAGGTATATGGCACGTTTCTATGATATTGAATATTGCCAGAGTGATTATTGATACATTTTTAAACATATAGGACCCGTAAAATATGCACGATAAGCTTATATAAGATGATTAACAAATTCTGTTAACATTATTCAAGATTAAAGTGATCGACATGATTCATGTTGAAAAAAAATAGTTATCATCTCAATGTCACAGTGACGACAGGCATTGGCAAATTCATGCACAAGCCGATTTCTTGTTCATGCATCGAAGTAGCCTGATAAATCGGACCTCCGAAAGCATCCAAAATCCGAGGAGTAAATTTCATCAAGTCAGAATCAGAACCTACCCAATAGGTTGTATAGGTTGTATAGGTTGACATATTCTCAAAGAATAGCTCTTTTTCCAAGTAGTACTTTAATACAAGACTGTTATTTAGAAGGCACATATATACTGTCAATGTTTTTTTTGTCTGAAAGATAACAAAACCCCAAATCAGATCACCAATCTGGCCAGTTTATATTGTTTTCCCTTCAACATGATCACCATGTTCAATGATCCTATCATGATGTTTTTGTAGAGTTGAGGATGGCAGTAAGAAGCAGTTTATGGAAGAAGGACACAGGCTCTCACACACATGAATATGGTGACGAGACATATGATGAAGAGGAGGATACGTACAGTAAAACATGCCAGACTTGTGGACATCAAATGTCCTATGAGAAAATGTGATTAAAATATTACAGAAAGTACATGTAAGGGCTGCTCCATTTAAAAAGGTATGGGAGGGGCGGAAGGCAGCTTTGAATTATACCCCACCACCCATGGAAATTTTATTGGCCTTCGCAATGTTGTAACATGGATTGAAGGGAATTTCCTCCTATGACCCATAGAATAATATATTGAGTGCCTTCCTCCCCTCCCATACCTTTTTAAATGGAACAGCCCTAATCAGTCTTCTCCATATTAATACTCAGACAAATCCAGACATTGGAAGAACAAGGGAGAGTCTATTTGTGCAGTGATCTGGAACTTTAGCTGATCAGCTCCTGGTTCATATTCACTTTGCCGTATCTTTTAACCTAGGAGAATAGTTTGAACTGGTGATAGCTGGCATATTTTCATATAATATTTGCAGAATTTTGCATTATTCTAAGCACAATGACACTTTCTTTGAATTCTGGGAAAATAAAGTACAGATGTATAAAATTATGTCAGTTATCGCTGGTTCAGAATAATCTAACAGGTTATCCCTTACTGTCCAGAAGTGTCTTTGAAGTAACTTTGAAGTAACTTTGAAGTGTGGCCATATTTCAACCTTGAAGTGCAAGGCTCAGAGTCAGAAGTGTGCTTGCAGTGTGGGTATTGTTTTGTAGCAATGCCATATAAGGGCATTGAAGTCACAATGAAGTCACAATGAAGTCACAATGAAGTCACTTAGAAGTGTGCCTCAAATATTTTAATTAGGTACTGCAAAGGCACTTCATAGACACTTCCACAGAAGGGTAACCTTCATAGGCACTTCTGAAGTGCTCTTGAAGTACCTAATTAGAATATTTGAGGCACTTCAATGTCCTTATATGGCAAGTCACTTCATCCACTCTTCTACAGAAGGATACCTTTCATATGCACTTCTGAAGTGCTCTTGAAGTACCTTATTAGTATCATAGCAAATCCGTGTGATGAAAAGGTATGTAAAGCCACGAGATATTTACTTTCCCAGAAAAGAATACACAAATATATATTTGAGCACAGAAAGTTTTATTCAGAGAAAATACAGAGTGAGACAGAACAGTACATCATAAAATATTTACAATAAACCGCTAGCACAAATCCTTGAGGCAAAATACAGCAGTTCTTTTTTTTTGTATGCATTTACATGCAGTCTTTGGTATGAGAATTTATTGCAGTATTATTATTCAAGGGTGACCGTGTTCTTTTCCAACTTGAACTTGAAGCAGCAGATCTTTCGAAGGATAGTTTACTTCAGTTGCCCTGAGGTCCACTCGGACGTAACCCAACACTGAAACCCACCAGTCTGAATTGTGAACTTCTTGGCCTGTGGCGATAAATACATGCATATAATTAAAACCTGATCAGTTGTATATATGGTTCCATATGACATGCAATCCAGTTTTTTTTTTGTTTTTTTTAATACACTCAGGATGATTGAATAGGTTGATTACCATAAAGGGTAAAGAATGGAACACATCCCTATGATTTACAAAAGATTGATGAAGATGTCTATTATCCTTTCTTTAGTACTCCATGATATACAACAATGGAGATAAACCGTTTGTGTGATGTTCTAGCCAATATACACTATGAAGAAATCAACCATACCTACATGTAGGTGTGCTCATTAAATTTCCCATCAGTCGAGTGGCTGCTTGAAGTGAGCCGAGTTCCTTGTTGCAGCTGTATTCTGGAATTATGAAAGTATTGACAAAGAAGCCATTAGAAACAATCATGTGGATTTTGATAATTTGTCTTTTTTTAATTCCTGGTTCAACTACATCTTCATGCAAGACTTCAAATAACAAATAAATGCTTATTAACTACAAATTGTATTCTTAAATTTTTAAAATGAAATAAATGTATGAAATGAAATGTTCTCATTTCTCAAGATGTGGGTAAAAATGTACAATTGAAGTGTGAAGATCTTTAGCTTTGGTATATGAGCAGTGCAATCAATAGACAAGGAAAATATAGCCTGTTATAATGATAAAAATTAAGTCTAATCATAATTGATTATACTTTTTCTGATTACAGCTAAAACAGGTAATGCTAACATTTTATTATCAATATATTCTAAAACTTATTTCTTTACCATTTTGTCAAAAATCTGGTATGGGAATATTCTACATTCTGCAAGGAAAAAATCAATACAATTTATGAATCAATAAAAAATCAAAACAACAAGATAATTTATTTAGAGCTACCATCCCCCAACCAGTTAAATCCACCTGTTTTGACATGAACTGAACAGTTTTGTGATAAAAATCTCACCCTCAGGGGATTTCCTCCAGGGGTGCATGCCAATCTTCATATGAGGTCCCCAAGCCTGGTGTTTCCAAGCTGACAATTCACCCAATCATAACAATGGCATTTAATCCACACTGCCTTGATCAACCTGGATAGATCTGAAAGTGATATTGGGACAGAGATATGGATATTTCGCCATGTTACATGACCCATTAAATTTGACTGCAATTATAAGGTGGAGTACATTATAATAACCTGCAGTCCATATAGCAAAATATTTATTGAGGCCAATATCAATTTTTTAATATGTCAAGGGAAACTTGTTGATAAAATACATAGCTGACACTCTCAGGTCTACATCACTGTTCAGCTCAGTTCTTTGCTTATTAAGTTATGAAAAACAGAAAAATTTTAGTTATATTTATAAGTTACTTACCATATCACTAGCTGCTATCATCACCATCTGCAATACAGTTCTTCAAACCTCCATAGTTCTAGCTTAACAGGAATAAATCCATCTGATTTCTGCAGTTGGAGAGGTCAGCCATTTTGATTGTTATCGTCTGGTGGCGCCCCCAGTGTTCAATTAAATTTTCAAGGGCAGATAACTCCACTCATTTTGGCAAAGACAGTTCAGAATATAAAGACTATTAGAAACAGAAATTATATATATTATACTTAGTGATAATGATGAAGAGGATAATATAAAGTATTCTTTAATGGGTATTTTTTTGTTGCTGACATTATGTTAGAACTGATTCTTCTAAAAATATTTTCCCATTTTGTCCAATTTTACTATAAAATCATGGATTTGGAATGACTATAAAATCTGAATTCAACAAGATTTCTTATCTAATATGTGAGAGACTGGTGTTATTAATGTCTTTATTCTATTCAAATAGAAACCATAGTACTGATCACTTTAAAATATCAAAAAATATGTTCACAGTTCTGAGTAATATGTCAGTAACCACATGTGAATATTTTACACAGTTGTAGCTATTTTGAAATGTGAAGTACAAATCTGATGTTTGGTGGTTTCATTGAAATGAGATTTGATGTCACTGAGTGAAATCAAATCAGCCAACTTTAAGCTGGGTTATTCCCAGAGCTAATTAATATAACTGGAACTTGTAAACATGTAGTTCTAATTTATAATGTTATGTTACTGTAACAGTTTGTGGGAAAATTCCAATAATCTAGAAATCCTATTGGATTGAATCTTATAGGATTTTTCAGAATCTACTATAATAGGATTTTTTCAGAATCTTATAGGATTTTTCAGACTCTTATATTTTAGAAGCTCATATGATTTTTTAGAATCTTTAGGATTTTTCAAAATCTTATAGGATGCTAGAAGATATTTTTTGCAAGGGGAAGTCCCCCAAGTTATGCTATATAACTGACAAAGTCCAAGAAGTGTCTTTGAGGAGTACCTTAGATTATGCAGAACAAAAACAAAGTCTCAGAAGTGTCTCTGAAGTCCCCTAAGTTTTGCTGAAAAACTGACAAAGTCCAAGAAGTGTCTTTGAGGAGTACCTTGGATTATGCCGAACAAAAACAAAGTCTCAGAAGTGTCTCTGAAGTCCCTCATTTTTTGTTATGAAATTGACAAAGTCCATGAAGTGTCTTTGAGGAGTCCCTTAACTACTGCCTTTTTCTAATGAAGTACCTTTGAAGTGTGCCAATATTTTTCTCTGTCGTTGAAGTGCCTTTCAAGTGTACTCTTCAGAGGCACTTCTAGGCACACTTCACATGAAGTGTGACACTTCTGGACAGTAAGGGATATGATGGAGATCCAACCAAAAGTGAGATCCAGTCACATGTCTTGAAATGTCTTGGTTTTCAACACATATATGATCTCATGGCTATACCAGTTGGTGCAGACAAAAGACGTACATTTGCTCTGTCCCCTCACATGTTATTACCAAATGTTAAAATAATAGACCAAGCCAAGAATTGGAATGAACTATTGTTCAAAGAAGCACTTGCTATCAAGAGTAAAACACCTAAACTAAATCATGGAATAATGGCATCTAAGGACCTGATTGTCTTTAGGTGAACATGAGCTTCATTGTATTAACTAGTACTCACTAATATATTGAGTGTAACTCCCACCAGTGGTATTGTTTGCTGAACTCCAATGCTCGCTTGTATATTTGCCGCCTTTTCCACTCAAACTTGTATATATAGCCGACTGTATACTCCAATTGTTTATATGTATTCCTGATGATGGCATAAGCACTGCCGAAATATAGAATATTTTATCACAATGACTTCCATTTTCGGAGTTACTTTCATCCTAGTTTATATGATGGAGAAAAGGGAAAATATATGAACCAGAAGCTCATTAGCTGACGTCACTGGTTACTGCACAGAGAGGCTCTTATTTGTTCCCTCAAGGTCATGGTATGTCTAATGATTTATGTGGAAAAGGCAGATTGTAAATGGCAGCTGTGTTTGGAATATTTTCAATGATTACTTTTTTAAATGCTGCTTATCCGATGAGTGTTAATGTTACCATGACATCAAAATATAAAGGCTGTGTCTGAAAAATTTGCACATAGTTCAGTTGAATGAATTACTGGGTATATATCTGTAGAGGTCAGATTTGTGGACAAAATGAATTTCTTGGCAGGCCCAAAATAAAATTGTTTAGGTACATCTACTTTAACTGTTATACCTTGAATCTTATGGAATTTTAACTTTTATACGCCCCGTCGTGAGATGAGGTCGTATAATGCAACAGGGATTTCTGTCCATCTGTTAACATTTGTAAGCTGTGCAACATATCCAGTTCCATGTCATGGTTTGGTGCCAAACTTTGGGTACAACTTACCCATGGGGCAAGAGGAACCATATTCATTTTAAGGTCAAAGGTCAATGTCACTGTGACCAAAAATCAGTAAATCAATGAAAATTTTCATGTTTGTGCTAAATGTACAGTTCAGAGATTTGGATTTTAATGGAAGGTTTCTTCTTCGCCATCAGTCAGATTTGGTCAAAGTGAATTATCTGCCTGGTCTCTCTGTTGGTCCATCTTGATTGTTAACACAATATATCTTGAACGATTATTGTCAGGCTTTCCAAATTCATATAACATATGCAACTGGCAATGGGCCTAAAGCCTATTGAAGATGACCCACCTTGACTTACGTTTATCATGGTCAAAGTCTAATATAGGTTTTTTCTTTTGAAGGATTATATTTAGGCTCCTCAAATTCATACTACATGCTTGACTGGTGATTTACTAGAAATCTTTCTAATTTGACCTATTTTATCAAGGTGAAATTGTACTTCTTGCAGTATTGTTAGGAATCAAAGCTAGGCTCTCCAAATTCACACTACAATACATGTTGAACTGTTGATTGACTGGAAGCCTATTCAACTTGACCAACCTTGACCTATTTTATCAAGTATCAAATTCTAGTTAATGTACGTAATATGTTTTGAAGGGTTATAGCTAGGCTTATCCACATTCAGATATTTACTAACAGGTGATGGACCAGTTTATTGAAGATGACCGTGACCTTTTTGTCTAGTCAAATTCAAGTTCTTTTGATATTTTGTAAGAGATCATACAGTCTAGCCTAAGGCGGATGCAGCTGTGTCCCCCAGATTAAAAAATGCATGTTATATCAACCCCTTTAGAAGGCTGAAAATCTATATTAATAAAGGTGGTTCAAATTTGGCCCCCCAATAACAGCATTATAGAAAGGTTACACTGTAGTTAGACTCTGAAAATTTGTCAGTTTCTGAGTCATAGGTGTGTGTGGGCGTATATTGAAGCACCTAAGGCTCTTGTTATTCGAATGTAACACAGAATAAGTTACAGGTCTTGCACTTGTTGTAGTTTTTAAGATGCAAGTGGTTGAAAAGTAATTAATACTGGTTATTTTAAAGGCAGGTTTTTCACCGCATTTCCCATTGTATGTTCAATATCCATTTGAGCCTATGTTAAATATCCTGCATTTGCGCTGGACGCATGTGCTTACACAGCAGATTATCTTTGTGTGAACCCCCATTTATTTAACTATGGATCTTTTTGAATGGATGAATAAAACTGATATAGTTGTCATAGGTCAATTATGCTAGATCATGTATATCACAGCCTAAATGATATATTCATTCACTCTTGACTCACATATAAATTCATCATCAATATCTCCATGTATCTCACAGAAAATGTGTATAAATTGTTTTTATATGTATATCTAAAATTCTATTCATGCTGTGTGTACATATCTGTAAATATACTGCTGGAAGCAGTGAAACTAGTTAGTGAAAAATTATCAGTTTGAGTTTGTCATATCTTTCTTCTATATTTACCACATACAAAGGCAGTTTTACTGTAATCACTTAGTCTATATTTATATATATGAAATATACATTTTGAACCACCAAACTTTGCTGTGGTACATAGTAATATTTGATTGTTAGCAATTTTCAACCAGTTTTACTTCATAGTTCGCGAGTTTATTCAGAGTTTGTTTCGGAGATTCGATCTTCAGCAATGTACATGTACATACCCTAGATAAAGAAAAAAAATGACTAGAAATTATGCACAACAAAAGTTTGAGAATGCGAGTCATTTACTTCAAGCTGTTTGTCTTTAAAATCTCTCATAACAATAGCATCAGCTGCTTTCTCAGCATCTTGCTTCCTACCAGGATATGTATCTCACAGAAAGTTTCTACAAATAATGAGAAAATACGGGAATTATATATTGGAAGGGGGAGGGATACATGTGGTTGATTATGTGTGTGTGCCAACGTCTGTTATATGACACGTCAGCCGTCCTCCACTCCCCCTGACCTCCTCCATATTGACCCTTCTTCTCCATATATATCATTCCCATATTCACTCAGTATATATGCAGTGACTTTCTGTAGGTCACATGTCCCGTGTTGCTTACCTGATGAGATTCACATCAGGTAACAGCAGTCTGAATTCAACTGATGAATTGAAACGCATTGATTTACATGATAAACTTTATTTAATTGTCAACAGAAAAATGGTGAAGACCATAACAATCATACATGGACCATGTTAAGAATGAGACATTCCAGTTGTGACAGTTCATGGAAGCACACATGGAAATATTAAGGGACAGGACCAGAAACATTTACATGTAAGGTAACAACAACATATTTCCATGGGGAATTTGTAATATCTTCAAATAAACAAATCATATCAAGCTGAGGCTTTTCAGAGCTTTCTTGGTGTACTATTATGGAAAACTAAATATCAATTTCAATAAAAAGACTTTTGAAATCATTTTTGAACTTTTATCAAATTTTGGTGCACAAGAACATACTTTGCATATAATTTAACATCATTTTGGTTCTGCAGTATGATGTAATGAGTGCTCATGATCACCTGTCTGAAATAATTTTCAAGTTGTCAAGGTCTGAAAAATTATAATTGATTATATTTCTATCACCATAATAACTTCTTATCGGAGCTGAAATCTCTGAGAATAATTCCAAACAAACAATCTTTAGTAGTCACTGAATGATACTGAAAAGAAATGTTGAAGAAATATTTTATCTGAAGTGACATCTTGTGTACCAAAATTTGACAATGTTCAAAAATGGTTTAAATGCCTTTTAATTCAAATTTTCTTTTGCATAGTACTACACCAAGAATGCCCTAATAATACAGGTACAATGTAACAAGTTTCAGCTTGATATTTTTTTATTTCCAGATGTTCAAATTTTCCCCTGGAAAAATAATTTCTAGTCCTGTCCTGCCTCTACCATAACAGACATCTCTGCTGCTAATATCACAATCTAAAACAGGACACAGTGGGGAATGCAACAGGGCGAGATGTCTCCACCTCCCTCCCACTGAGAAGTCGATGAAATTTACACATTTTTTGCCAATCAACTCGCTCAAAGCCAGTGGAAAATGCTTATATGTCCTCAGTCACTGCTGATCAAACATTTGAAAGGACGCTACCAAGTATTTGCCATTAACCAATATCTGAGACAAAGACCACATAACTGATTATATTCACCACATCCCAGCCAATATACGCGATCATCGTAGTCAGTTCCCTTCCAGCTGATTTTGTCCAATAACTTTATGGCTCTCTGTGTATTTCACTTTCGTCACATTCCTCTCATTGTCCCATGTCTTGACCAGTGTTACGTTTGTCTGTACCAGAGTCCCGTTGATGTTTTCCACCTGAAATACGTGCATATTATTATAATCAATAGAATAATTTATAAAACTATGAACGTTATCCAAAGTATGTAGCTGTGGAATGTAGCTCTCATTTTGAAGTCGTTAGATAGAGAAAACAAGTATGGGAACAATTTCATAAAGTTATGAGTAAATCGCTATGATGTCATCTTTCAAACTTGATTTTCCCTTGATATATGAACATGAATTATGCCCGTGCAGTATATGTCTTACCTTTGAAGTTGTGTCATTATAATTCTTCGGATAATCCTTTATTGTAGCAGGAAGGTTCTTTAACTTGGCTATGACCAGTTGTTTGAGAGATGCCACCAATTCTACAATATGGAACAATACTGCATATTTCAAAACCATCGCAGTCTAGTTTACTCAAATTATGTCATTTCACTTCATATATCTGATAATGAATTCAGCCAAATGAACTTGATTAATAATGAGTAAATAATGAACCCTCTGTGGTTTTATTCTTACCCCATACATGTTCATATTGTCCAGTGTTAAAGTACATATGTTGTAGAAATAGACAATCCTCGGAGCGATACCCCACATCAACATTTGCATTAGGCCTATCCAATATTGAGAAATTCAATATATATTAAATATATAATTGGTATAGCTCAGCAGTTCATCTATAATCAATGAATACACGTTTATGAGTCTTAAACAGTATATTACATTTTTGTTTCGGGTGAATTTAATTATAATTCCATTTAGGTGTTTTTTTCAACTACATCATATATGCCACGGCCGTATAGACAATTTGTAAAGTTTTTATTTTAGGGGGAGATGGTCAGAGGGCGTAGAAATTTTTAAATATTTTTTTTTACGCTTGATGGTACATTGGCGCTCACTCGAAGCATTTGAGCCGTGAAAGATTATAACAGTTGAACTTTTAATTGGTGCCAAAATGTGTTATAACATCACCAGAAAAAACAGGCATGGAAATACACTGATACAGTGCAGAAGCAAAGTTACTCAGAATAAACTCAGTGAATGCATGATGACAGTCTTAATATTTCGACAAAATTAAAAAAACAATATTGTCGAAATATTGACTGTCATCATCCAATTATTAAGTTTATTCGGAGTTACTTTGCTTATCAGTGGATCTACACGGTGACACTGATACATGTTTACTTTTCCTGTATTAAGAGACAATTGATAAAGATATGTGATAAGAAAAACATTTTATTCTGTGCTATTATTGCTTTCTGTCTCGTTTTTTTTACCCCTCAGCCTATAAGGCTGTGGGGTCTTGTCGTCGGCAAGGACGTCCGGTCGGTCCTCCGGTCGTCCGGTCGTCAGTCGTCAACAATTCTTGTGACCGGTCTAGAAGCCAAACCGTTGCTTGTAGAGACTTCAAATTTGGTATGCAGGATTGTTGGGTGGTCAATCACGAGCCTATTGAATCTGGACCCGATTGGTTGGAAACTTTGGCGGCCATCTTTAATTTATGCGAAACCGTCGCAGCTTTCTCGTTACCAAGGTATCTTTAGAACGACGTACCCTAGGCACACCAAACTTGCCATGGACATCCATACGCTCGTGACTCCGAACCCTATTGAATCTGGACCCGATTGGATGGACACTTTGGTGGCCATCTTTAATTTATGCGGAACCATGAATCTTGTGTATCTCGGAAACCATTTCGCTGTTCATTGTGAAACTTGGTATAGATTATCGATACAACTTGCCGTGCACACCCATATGCTCGTGACCCAGAACCCTATTGAATCTGGACCCGATTGGATGGAAACTTTGGCGGCCATCTTTAATTCATGCGAAACCATGAATCTTGTGTATCTCGGAAACCATTTCACTGTTCAGTGTAAAACTTGATATAGATTATCGATACACCAAGAAACTTTAAAGGAATGACCAAACTAGTTTCCCTGATTGGGTGAAAGCCTTGGCAGCCATCTTTAATTTATGCAGAATCTTTAATGATGTATTTCTCTGATACCATTGAAGTGTTCTATACGAAACTTGGTATACAGCATCGATGTATCAAAAGACTTGCAATGAATAACCACATCAGTTTTTACCCCTCAGCCTATTAGACTGCGGGGTCTTGTCGTCAGCATGTACGTCAGGTCGTACGGTCGTCAACAATTCTTGTGACCGGCCTAGAAGCCAAACCGTTGCTTCTAGAGACTTCAAATTTGGTATACATGATTGTTGGGTGGTCAACCACAAGCCTATCGATGAATTGCGATGATTTTGCAGTTTCCATGGCAACGTCAGGAAAATTCGTCAACAATTCTTGTGACCGGTCTAGAAGCCAAACCGTTGCTTCTAGAGACTTCAAATTTGGTATGCAGGATTGTTGGGTGGTCAACCACAAGCATATTGAATCTGGACCCGATTGGTTAGAAACTTTGGCGACCATCTTTAATTTATGCGAAACCGTCACAGCTTTTTCGTTACCAAGATATCTTTAGAACGACTTACCCTAGGCACACCAGACTTGCCGTGCACATCCATATGCTCGTGGCCCAGAACCCTATTGAATCTGGACCCGATTGGGTGGAAACTTTGGCGGCCATCTTTAATTGGTGCGAAACCATGAATTTTGTGTATCTCGGAAACCATTTCGCTGTTCAGTGTGAAACTTGGTATAGATTATCGATACATCAAGAAACTTTAAAGGAATGACCAAACCAGTTTCCCTGATTGGGTGAAAGCCTTGGCGGCCATCTTTAATTTATGCAGAATCTTTAATGATGTTTTCCTCTGGTACCATTGAAGTGTTCTATACGAAACTTGGTATACAGCATCGATGTATCCAGAGATTTACAATGAATAACCACATCAGTTCTTCTGAGAGGCAGGAAGGATGGCCGGCCATTTTTAATTTATGCAAAATCATTAATGATCTCTATCTCTGATACCGTTCAAGTGCTCGATGTAAAATTTGGTAAACATCATCGATGCATCAAGAGACTTATGATGAATGACAGAACTGGTTTCTCTGATTGGGCGGAAATCTTGGTGGCCATCTTTAATTTATGCAAAATTTTAATGATGTATATCTCTGATACCATTTAAGTATTCTATATGAAACTTGGTATACAGCATCGATGTATCAAAAGACTTGCAATGAATAATCACATCAGTTCCTCTGAATGACAGGAAGGATAGGCAGCCATCTTTAATTTATGCAAAATCATTAATGATCTCTATCTCTGATACCATTCAAGTGCTCGATGTAAAATTTGATATACATCATCATTGCATCAAGAGACTTACGATGAATGACAGAACTGGTTGCTCTGATTGGGCGGAAATCTTGGCGACCATTTTAATTTATGCAAAATCATTAATGATCTATATCTGATACAATTTTAGTGCTTCATATGAAACTATAAATCATCGATACATCAAGAAACTTACAATTAATGACAATCAATTTCTCTGATTAGGTGAAAAACTTGATTGCCATCTTTAATTTATGCAAAATCTATACCTCTGGTACTGTTCAATTGTTTCGTTCAAGACTTTGTATACATCATCAATACATCAAGAGACTAAAAATGAATGACTAAACCGTTTTCTCTGATTGTATGGAAACCTTGGCAGCCGTTTTCAATTTATGTAAAATCATTGGTGATCTATATATCCTTTGATACTGTTCAAGTGTTCAGTATGATGATTGGTATACATCATAGATAGATCAAGAGACAAGTAACGACTGCCAGGATCTCTGATTGGACAGAAAACTTTGCGGCCATTTCTGATTGCAAGTTTTTTGATAATCTGTATATTTGTCACTTGACTGCTTGATGTTCCTGATGTTTTCAAAGTAGTATGGTTCAAATTTAATAGATTGTGAATGGCTGGCACCCAGAGCCGAGGGGTTTTAGATGCGCAGCTCCGTATTCCTATCAAAAACTCTGTATTACTTGGCTCCCACTGAAAATCGGAAGACTTTTATTATTGTTCAGATTATTATTAGGGTTCAAAGCAAGAATGGCTTGAAGCCTTTTGTTTTTGTTCAGAATATTTTAGTTTTTCCGCCTATTGTTTGCACGTGATATGTCAAATTATTGATTATAGTTCTCCAATGCATCCAACATCCCACACTGAATTTATCATATTTTAATCTTTTACAAGCCACTGCTAAAGCATCTTCTGCATTCAACCAAATCTTTGCATTTTCCATTCATTGTGTACCAATATACACTGACTAAAACTGTCTGGCTGGGGGGTTATTGGGTCATTCTCAAGGAAAGGCGCAATTCGTGTCACTCGACCCAAATTTCCTTCTAACCAATCTTATGGTTGAAAAAATTCAGATTGTTCATAGTATTCATTTAGTAGAGTACGAATAACTTATTGCAAGCACTGTCCCGATTGATTTTCTGGGGTAAAATTTTTCCTCAATTTAGGGTAAAATAGACCTGTCACTGGGTGTAGTGACCTACTTGATACCACAATAAAGTTGCCAGAAATTCTTTTGTTCTACATTATTCTACCTTTTTGGCAACCAGCTGCATCTGTTCTTTCAATATATGAATATATTGTTTACAAGGGCAGATTATTTTGTGAAAATGGCATGGGCAAAGGTCTGTCACTGGTTTTCGGGTCATTGGTGTTATTGTAACTGAAATCGGAGCCAAAAAGCGAACGCTCAAATTAGAAACAAAGTTTTGCCACCAGGCGGCTTCTTTTCCAAGCGCGGGTAAACTTAAAGGTGAAATGCAAAGGTTGTTAGATTCTCATTTTTATATTTTATATTGATTGAACAATGACAGACCGATATTTCTATCTACTTTGCTTGGTTTATTGTGAAGTAGTTTGTCTGTTAGAAGCGTTTAACTAGTTTGTACCCGAAGCCCAGCTGAATTTTGATTTGCAAACCGTCATCGCTTATCTTTCCTTGATTGTGACGTCACATCAGACCAGCCTCCCGAAGGCTCAATGTTACTAGACTAGTACCCAGCCACTGCGCATGACCCGCTATCGCTAAGCTTGTGGACCAGCACCTACTAATGAAAAGACGTAATGGCGGCCAAATTTGAGCCCATACCTTCAACATGGAGTGTTTATGGAATGGCTCGATGCGTAGAGGAAGTGCTACAGATCAATGCGAAAACTACCGCTCAAGATATGCGTCTATTTAATCTTGCTGTATGATTTAATAACGGATGGTGTTATATGATGATATTCTGTAAAAGATTGTTTCTTTTATCGACCTTCAGTTCGGCCTTGTCAAGAACAGGCTGTACAGCTTGACGAGAGTGTCTCTGGCTGGGTCCGCGTCAGTCCGTAACGTCACAGCAGAATTTTGCACAACGTCACAATACGACGCTATAATGAAATTGTGAATCTGATTGTTGCATAACGTCACAAATACACGTCAACAGGTCATGACATCGCCGCTACAGTGAAGGTCGGCATTATTAGAAGCCTGTCGTCAATCGGCTCAACGTTATTAGACGACGGCGGCCAGTCTACAATGTTACAAATATTGACGTCCAGCCAGGTGGTCTGATGTGACGTCACAAACCAGCGTCAAACAAGGGCAGATAAGCGATGTGGATTTCATTTCTAAAACTGGAACGGGATTTGAGATACCAATATTGAAGCACTTTTCTAAAGCTACTAGGAAACAAAATACTTCAAATAAAACCAAACGAAGTAAATAGACTGATAGTTACAACATTAGCTACCCCATGGAGAGCATAAAAAGAAAAATATGAAAACCTTTACATTTCACCTTTAAGATTCCATACGAAGCGTTTTATGAAACTCTTTTCACTATTTCAGTCATTTCTAGCTCCAAATTTTCAGCGTATGTTTACAATGTATTACCGGTCACTGATGTTACGTGTCAGGATCAACATGTAGTGGCTCCCGAGGTAAAATATTAACTGGTAATAAAGAAATGTGCGCATGAATTACAAAATCATTGTTTTTGGACTGTCACGACAATATACGAGGGAGCAACAATTAATTCCTTCCAAAATGCCAGTGGTGTTACCTGTCAGTGGTGTTACTATTTGTAGGGTAATACCATTGACAATAATGATGATTTTGCTCCAAGTTTCAGTACAACTTGAATTTACCTTTCTTCCAGATTTGCTAAGTTAAGGAGTCTTGCCATATACGTGTTTTGCCCCTAAATAGCTTTCACTTACGGCTGCATTTTTGCCTCTATGAACAAATTGGTCACTGGTGTTACACGCGGTCACTGGTGTTGCCGGGTTGTCACTGGTGTTACATTTCAGTTGGATAAATATTTGAAGAAGAAGAAGCAGTTTTATCAGAAGGCTTTTCATATACCTGTTTCACCCCTAAATATTCTTCACTTGCAACTGCATCTTTGCGTCTGTGAACAAATTAATCAGTGGTACGTGTTACACGAGGTCAGTGGTGTTATCGGATTGTCAGTGGTGTTACGGATGCAAGAATCGTCTAGAAATTCAGAAACACTTGTTTAAGTTGTCCCATATTTTGAAAAAGAAACAAACTCGATTAGTATAAAGTCCGCATCAAGAATAAATAGGTTTATTATACAGAATCTACATGAATGGTTGATACATGCGGTCCAATTGGCTGATTTTGGTGAGTTAAGTAGCATAATTAGGATATTAAAAACACACTTGTTTTCTTAACTTCAATATTTTTTTCATCATTAGTCATAGTTACACGCAATCTATTGCCTAGCATATGTGTATCTTCCTATTTTTGTCCTCTTAGTGCCCAATATACTGATCATTCCTGTGTAACACCACTGACATGATTGAAGACAACTCCACCGTTACGAAAAGTTTATTATTCGGAATGTCTGCATTTATTGTACGCATTATAAAGAGTTTTGTCAATGAAGACTGTTGAAATCAAATTCTGTAGTCCTTGGTGATCTTGATTTTGAGATATTTCCCCAAGTGAAAATGTGCCTTTCCGTGAGAATGACCCTATTGCACCTTTTAGGTGCTGCTTCATGTTTCTTCTTGACCGACCAAGCCCCCACCTTGCCTAGCCCTTACACGATATATTCTGTTAAAGAATGTGACGCGATCACAAAGTAACACTGCGAAAAATATTGTGTTGTTTTAACACAATTTCTGTGCTAAAATGGCTTCAACACAAAATGTTTTGTGTTTTTGTGTTGAAATCAACATGGTTTTGTGTTAAACTTAATATATCAACAAAAAATTGTGTTGAGTTCAATACAAATTAGTGTGGATTCTTACACAATTTGTGTTATTTTCAACACAATTCTGGTGCTAAAATGGCTTCAACACAATTTTTTTCGCAGTGAACAAACATCTTACCTTTGAAAATATCAGGTAAATTTGTATCCGAGTCGACTGTCATGTCCTTGATCGGACTACAAATCACATGATACAAAACGGCAGAAAGTATAAGACAAACGCTAATTCTGTACATATTTACAAGGTCCGCTGACGGAAGGTAGTACGAGTTTCTCAATATTGGATATAGGCCTATAATGTATATGTGTATATCACATGTACTGGTATAGCTGTTGACTAAAATTGATTAATCAATGTTTTGCCTATGTGTGATGAACATCAGTTGAAACTCGAACTAAAACCATCTGTTACAAATCGGACAATACGGCTGGTTCAACGTCTCCCGCTTGCGATTCCTCGCCAATCGTTGCCAGTCTATGTGACATGGCACAGGACCGCGTCTCAAATCAATACACAATGTTGATTAATCGATGTTGAGTCAATAAAACAATGCTGATTGTTGATGTTGTTATCACACGCTGTACTATACACATGAGTCTTATGTATATCTATACATCAACATCGCTTCTAGATAAGATCGATTAGTCAGCATTGTTTTATTGATTTAAAAAAAATCAACGGTCAAATACTGAAGTTTGCCAGCCAGTGAAAATAAGTAGGCCTTTACTGGTGTCAGATTTTGAAGTGTATTAAATGTCAATATCATTCTGCTCGATATAAGCAGGGCATACAATCGATAGTGTATATCTAAGAGATACTCTCCGCCCTTGGAGGTAGTTATAGAAAGGTTGCCTCGGAGTTAAAATAGAGGGGTTCTGCTCTTAATTCGTTTTCTGTTGCGTACATATCTTTATTTTCCGTGATATCGATAATATGACACACTTGAAATAACTTTGCAATTATCTCCATATAAAACTTCAGTACAGTTGTTTCATGTACAGGGGCTCAATCACATAGGGAGACGTGATAATGTATTCTTGTTTACTAGCACGAAGGTCAACAATGCCGCGTATACGGTCGTGTCATCGCCAGCAATAAGTACTTCGTTTCAACATCCTCCACACTATTCAGCACTAACTAAGCGTTTATTGTGGTGTTGTAAACTGCACTTCAGTGTCCCTCCCTCATCCGAGTATGCTGTTGACATCCACTGCAGGGCCGAGAGTAGTATACAAAGAGCATTTGAATATCACTTGACCTCAGAAATTTGCATATGACCTCTGTGACGTCACGCGTCAGCCAATCAGAAGCGAGTATTGTGTCACATGGGGTCATGTGTGGTGGATGGGTGGGTGGTGGGTTTAAGATGGCGGCTGTGGTGGATGGGTGGGTGGTGGGTTTAAGATGGCGGCTGTGGTAGATGGGTGGGTGGTGGGTTTAAGATGGCGGCTGTGGTGGATGGGTGGGTGGTGGGTTTAAGATGGCGGCTGTGGTGGATGGGTGGGTGGTGGGTTTAAGATGGCGGCTGTGGTGGATGGGTGGGTGGTGGGTTTAAGATGGCGGCTGTGGTGGATGGGTGGGTGGTGGGTTTAAGGTGGTGGATGGGTGGGTGGTGGGTTTAAGATGGCGGCTGTGGTGAGGGTCTCAAGGTCATCTGGCGATCACGTGATCAAGGCATGTACTGACATGTTCTGGATTGCATCAGCATTGGCTGGGTGCCAAGTGTTGACCACTATAGGTCTGGCAACCTTTGACCCTTGTATTCCTCCGCGGTGATGCGGTCTGGCGGTGATGCGGTCGCGGAAGAAAGCTTCCGCGGAGGAAAAGTAGTCCCTAGACTACAAATACGCTGCATGGTCCGATTGGGGCGAGTGAGGCTCTTTTCAGTCATGTCATGTGTGTTTTCACAGAATAAATGCCATGCGGAGGATGGGTACTAGTATTTCGCTGACGTCCTAGTAATAAACATAATCTATAGGTGTTGTACCATGTTAATAGATCAGTCTAGCATCTGTACCACCCTAGGGTCGAGTGTTTATTGTCCCGTGTATCTCCGCAAGAAAACAACAAACAAAATGGCGGCTCCAGGATGGTGTGGGGATTCTGCGCATGCGCGGTGGCCCAAGGGTATGGAAATAGCCGTGTTGGGAGCTAGGGGAGCCACTAATAGTCCAGTGGGGTCATATGAGGTATCCATGTGAAGCATTCGTGAAGGAGCATCTGACTGGACTAGTGGGATTGAACTAGCGTCATTCTGCGCATGCGCGGTGGCCCAAGGGTATGGAAATAGCCGTGTTGGAGCTAGGGGAGTTACTACTGGTCCAGTGGGGTCGAGTGAGGTATCAAAGTGAAGCCTAGGTGAAGGGGCATCTGACTGGACTAGTGGGGCTGAACTATCGGCATTCTGCGCATGCGCATAGACGTTTTGGGATGTAGGGGAGTCCCTAATGGTGCAATGGGGTCGAGTGAGGTATCCAAGTGAAGCCTAGGTGAAGGGGCATCTGATGGGTTGGGTGTGCGGTAGGAATATCATTCTTTTGGACTAACCCATCAGAATAGTACGTATCACGGACTACACTCGACGTCTAGGCGCGCATGTGTGACCTGGTCTATAAAACACATCCCTCTGGATCCCACACCTTCATTTCTACGGTTGCAGAGCCATGGCGGAGACCCAGCCCCATGCGACTCGCATTTTATAGTATGCCACCGTGGTGAATTCATTCACGGGTTACCGAGCAGTGGTCCGGTCCATGTTTGCAGATGGCGACGACAACGAGGGACGACGCCAGATCCTGAACGAGTTCACAGAAGCGGTCCTCCACAGAGTGCACTCTATGGAGAGGCGTGCCATCACTCACCACTACTGGACTATGACAGCCATCCTTGATGCTCGGGCTATGGACCACGAGCGCTCACGCCGGAACCAGCACCGACTGGTTGGCCTCATACTAGTCTGTGCCCTATTGACCCTGGCGCTGTGGTATTGACACTATAAATACCAGGGTCAGACAGAGAGTGTGTCATTCACCGTTCGACATTTACAGCAAGCATGTCATCCGTCCTACGAGCCATTCTGCCCCTTACACCCCAGGTGGGGTTATACGTCTATGAAGATAAAGTCACCCTGGTGGAAGACCGTGGAGCTATTTGCTGGGCGCCCGCTGAGACCGTATCGAATACGGTGACACTACCTCGTGACGGCTGGACCAAATTTAAACGGGTGTTGAGCGGCGAGCTCGACGGAAACCTCATCCACATAGACAATGTCATCTACGTATACCGTACCTCCCTCTTCCTACGCCTGGGCCGCTACCAAGACCCTACGCGAGGCTTCACCCTACACCCCGATCTGTGGTCAGCCTTGGAGAAAATGGTGCCTATTGTGGACCAGCTGTTTACACCGGACGAGCGATCATCAGACCAGTTGGCGTGGGCTCGTGCTATTGAGGACGCGCTGGCTGAACCCCATGAACAACTACATGAACCCGACGACGATGCCATTGATTACCCGGCTAGACTCAGTCAGCCCAATGACATCACCACCTGATCCTTTGATCTCACGGGGTTCTCCCTATAAATACGAGACACAGTGAAATCTGGTACCATTCACGTACTGACCATGACGGAGCATATAGTACTGGCGTATTTCAGCTTGACCCCCGAGGTTTTCCTGCACGTGTATGCGGATAAGGTCGATATCATGGAGGAGGTGGGAGACGTCTGTGATGCGGACCCTGCACAACCGTGCCCGGCTCACATTCGTCTGTCCCGGGAGGGCTGGACCAAATTCAAACGGGTGTTGTCTGGTGAACTGGACGGCGACCTCATCCACTTGTGTCACGATGTGTACATCCGACGCGGCCCTTTCTTTGCTCAATTGGCTCGGCTAGATGGAGGTACAGTGCATTTTACCCTTCACCCTGATCTATGGTCTGCATTGGAAGATGCCGTGGTGGATGTGGATGAAGTGCTTATCAAGCGGTCATCAGACGAGTTGGACTGGTCATTTACCATGGCCACTGTGGAAGCCCACGAAGAAAATAAGAAAGAAACTCCGGCCCAAGATATACCCGTTATAAATAAACGATAGAGCCAGGGTCCATCATCATTTGTCACCATGAAGCGCTGGGAGAAGGTGTTGGATAACTTATACTACAGTCCCGACAGTCCGGCGGCCTATAGTGCATTGTCGGCTCTATCGAGCGGCCAAACCCCAGGGGATACAACGTGCCCAAGTCCGAGATTGGTTAAGAAAACAAGACACCTATAGCTTACATCGATCTGTCCGTCGCCATTTTCTACGGAACCGGGTCATCGTGGGAGGAATAAATGCCCAGTGGCAAGCGGATTTGGTCGATATGAGCGCCTTTGCCAAACACAACGATGAGAATCGGTATATCTTGACGTGCATCGATATTCTATCCAAGTATGCGTGGGTGGTACCCATCCGGACGAAAACGGGGGCAAATCTCATAGCGGCGTTCAAAGACATCGTCAAGACCGGGCGCAAACCTTTGTATTTGCAAACCGACGAAGGCACGGAATTCCTCAACAGACCGTTCCAAGCCTTTCTCAAGAAACAGAAGGTCTTCTTCTTCCATACATACAACGAGACCAAGGCTTCCGTGGTGGAAAGGTTCAACAGGACATTCAAAGGCCGCATGTATAAATATTTTACCTATAAGAATACAAGGCGGTACATCGATGTTCTACCGAAACTGGTGAGGGGTTACAATCGAGCCTATCATCGGAGAGCCCCCATAATCGTGACCCAACGCAATGAAGCCCAAGTCCGGCGTGTCTTGTACCCCAGGCCATCGCAACGAGCACCGAAGGCGATGTTCAAGGTCGGGGACCCTGTACGGATCAGTAAAGTCAAGGGCAAGTTCGAGAAAAGTTACTTGCCCAACTGGAGCGATGAGCACTTCCTGATTAAACGGCGCCTACCCCGACAGCGGCGAGTCTACGAACTGGAAGATCTTCAAGGGGAACCGTTGCTAGGCACGTTTTACGAGACGAAATTACAGCCTGTCGTAAAAACACAGCAAGACTACTACACGGTGGAGCAGATTTTGAAAACGGAACGTCGACGTGGCAAACTGTTTCATTTCGTGAAATGGCAAGGCTGGCCGAGTTCCTTCAATTCCTGGGTCGCTGCCAACCAGGTGAAACGACTATAAAGCCAGACACCACTGCCGTCCTCCTTCATTCCACGTCCAACCATGAACACGGTGCAACCGTCTCTGAACACAGCGTCTTCCAAAACGCGCAAAGTGCAAGTAGGCTTTGGGGTGATAGTGCTAATCCTGCTGAGTGTGTTGTACGGAGGTGTGTTTTACGACGTAGCCTATGTCAGTACGTTACATAACCAACTGAGAACACCAGCCATCAGTGAAACGGGTCTACAGAGAGCATCAGTCGTATCGAGCCCAGTCACCACCACACCCCGTGTACAAGCCACGTCGAGTGTAAGCTCTACACTTACACCAAGTACATCTACTACGTCTCAAGACCCACCGGATTTCATCCCTCACAGTGAACCGACCACCCACGTTGTACCCATCATCACCATCATCATCCCTGAACGTGAACAGACAACGACGACCGACGTTGTACCCACCACCACTCCAGTTCACTCGTACCAAATTTACAAGAGCGGGTTACCACGACAACGGATACACCTCGAACCATGGACCCACGGTGGCAGCATCCCTTCACGTGTCTCATCGCAGGACCGACGGGTTCCGGCAAAACGCACTTTGTCAGGAAGCTCCTTCAACACACCGACAGCATGATCACTCCACCCATTGCCAGAGTCGTGTGGTGTTACGGAGAATGGCAGGCAGCGTATGCAGCAATGCCCCACATCACGTTCGTGGAAGGCCTACCTAACCTGGCCGATTTGGATAAGACAGGTGGTTCTGGATGATCTCATGACGGAGACGGATGCGCGGGTCACCCAACTCTTTACCAAAGGCAGCCACCATCGACGGCTCAGCATCATCTACATTGTGCAGAATCTGTTCAGTAAAAACAAAGAACATCGGAACATCAGCTTAAATGCCAACTACCTGGTGGTCTTCAAAAACCCGAGAGATACCACTCAACTGCTGCACCTGGCGAGACAGATATATCCCGGCCGCACACCGTTTGCGTTGGAAGCCTTTAAATGCCACAACCCCTCAGCACGGGTATATGCTGTTCGACCTCAAGCAAGCCACCCCTGACCACCTTCGACTACGGACCGGCATCTTTCCCGGAGAGACCCACCACGTGTACTTGCAAAAATAATGTAAACACACCCACAGTGGCTCCTCCAGCTGGGATGTGTGTGTGTTTGATGATGGAGATAATAAAAAGAATGAATACCACAGCAGGGTTGATTTTTTGTCTCTGAAGTAGATAAAAAGAGCAGAGTTGTGGGTTCTAGCATTAGTTGTACATGATGTCTGCGCGAGTACGGAAGCACGCTCCCACGCTCCGTGTATTGAAGACGGCCGCACCCGAGTTGGTCCGAACCATTGTACGCGGTGCGGACCCTGACCTTGTGCGCTGTCTGTGCGAGATCGGGTACAATCTGTTAAAAGGCAACGTACCACTGACTCCGGCTCAGAAGACCAAGTTGGCAAAGCATAAGACAGGTCTACGAACCCTAGTCCATAAGCGGGTCCCACAAACACAAAAGAAAAAGGTGTTACAGAAAGGCGGCTTTCTCGGGGCCATCTTAGCACCGTTGGCCGCTTCCGTGTTGGGTCCAGTATTGGGTGGACTCTTCGGCCGACAATGAACCACACGAAAAATGGTCCTCGTCGAACCTCGGTTGCTTCAAAACCTCCAATCACCCTACCCTGTGCCACCTACGGTGAAGACCATAAACACCCTCGATGGAGAGATGCAACAGATCTTACAGAGACCGGGGTGGTGGCCCTCACAGTTTCGTAGTAATGGCCCCTCTCTAATTTCATAACTACGATAGACTGCCCTTGTTCTGCTACATCATAATTCTTCTTGTCTTCTTAATAGCTTATATCTATAATGCCATCCTATTCAGCATTATCAACGCTGCAAACGAGTACGTACAAATCCGAGTGCTGGCTTCGTCTACACGCTGATCGGGATCATGGAGTAAAAGTTGCTTCCTGCCTCAGTTATGCCCCTTGGGTGTGCTAAAAATCAGGACTCATTTACGGGAAGAAAATCTGACAAAAAACGGTTAGGTTAACATCCCCTTTTTTTTGCCTTTTTAAGTTGAGACCGAACCAGGGAACGTGAGTAAGAAGTTTAATTGAAATCGCTCTTACAGATTTTTCTGGAAATTGAGCCGAATTTGACCATTTTTCGACATTTTTAAGGGGTTTTCTAGGAAAAATGAAGCAAGCATGGAGGAGAATGTTCGAGTTAAATTTTTCTATAGCATAGTAGTGTTATATCTTAAAATAATAGTTTCATCATGCTCTTTCAGAAAATATATACATATAAGTGATTTGGGTTGAAGGTTTTGCGACAACTGGTGGCCGAAAAACGGAGCCATAGTCTATTCCATGCCGAATAAAAGAATCTCCGGAGTGCACCCTTAAGCGACAGTGAGAAAGTACAACGGTACAATGAGACGCTTCAACGGTACATGACGTTCATGGACCAATACAATACCCTCTCTACACCACCACCACCACCACCACCACGTGACAGACCGCCGACCTCAGCACCGCTCCAACAGCCGGGTGAGGTAGCCCCCACAGCCCCACAGTGGGTGGAAGACGAAGTGCTGAAGAGTGTACCCGCCTCGTTCAAGAAACAAGCTGGCCTGGTATTACAACGGATGAAACAGAATCCTAACATGACTTGGAATGATAAAGGCGAACTCCTGGTACAGAATCAGGTGGTCCCCGGCACCCACATGACGGATTTAGTGAATGACCTGATGCGTCAGCGCAGATCGCACACGGATCCTCGAGGATGGGAGGTCTTCGCTCAAGGCTTGAAAGACATGCATGTACCACAGGAATTGGTGGGGAACCCCCACCGCTGGGCCTTTATGCAATCACCAACTCGTGCACCACGACAGATTCCACAACCTTGGGAATCCGAATGGGAACCGGAGTCACCCCCCAAAACTCCACCACCACCACCACCACCACAACGGGCACCTTCTTTTCAAACCTTTAAAAAACCACCCTTGATCGGGACACCGCACATTTCCAGAGCCGTGACACGTAGCAAGTCAACGCGACGAACACGACGCCGGACACAACCACCCAAGGTCTGGAACACCTATTAAAACCCGGTGCAGAAGCAGGACAGCTCAGTCGCCATGTTTTACCTCACCCTACCCAGTAACAGTTCGCTGGATGTGTTTCCTGACAACACCGTGGCCAAGTATGTGACTCAATTATCACAACCGTTGCATTTACCTGGCCGGTGGGAATGTGGACTGGTGGATATTCAGTACCCTTACTCGTGGTACAACGTGCGAGCCAATGAAGTGTGGTACGAGGTGACCTACGAAGGAAAAGACACCCGACTCACTCTCCCTGAAGGCCAATACGATACTCCCAAGGAGTTCATGGGTGGGCTGTCAAGACTGTTGCATTATAAGGCTCTACGGCAGGTCACGAATAGTTCAAAACCCATCCAAGCCTATCCTTCAAGAATCACGTGAACTTCGATTACAACGCACACAACGACAAGGCAGAGCTTATCGTCACCGCCAACGCGAGTGTCGTACTGAGTCCTATGCTACAGCAAATGCTGGGTTTCGATCTACAGACGTTCGCTGGTCCCACCGAACATCATGGCGAGATCCCGATGGATATGAAGTCGGGTATGTACGGACTCTACGTCTACTCGGACGTGGTGGACAACCACATCGTGGGCGATATCAACACACCTCTGTTACGGGTGGTGCCCATTAAAAATAAGTATGGCGATCAAGTCACCCACAGTTTCACCCACATGCTCTACCTGCCTGTACGACAAACCCACATCAACATGATCACGGTGGATA